>CM070507.1:55870698-56117228 GCA_036346375.1 Guadua angustifolia
TTGCTTCTTTTAACTTACCTACTCTTAACCTTGCATCATACAAGATGGCGTCTCCTCAATCCTCGGCGCTGAAGGGATCTGATGACGTGCCCAATGTAGAAAGAAACAGGTGCAGTGCAAGAGGGCTTAGTAAAAGGCCTCAAAGCCGATACACCATCACGGCGGTCGATCCACATGATGGGGCCCCTACTGCGCCTCCAAAGGCTGCGGCAGTTTTCCGGACCATGTGCGGGATCGTTGGGCGTGAACGGGTCCCCATCACCTATCCATCATAGAAGACGCTGACAGATAAGGAGTGCGATAACCTGGTGACAGAAATATTCGCATCATTCAAGTTTCCACAAGACGCCATGCCTGTACTACGACGGTTCGCATTGCTAGTGGCAGGAGAGGCGTGGAAGAACTTCAAGAACATCCCTGTTGCTAATTATGTCAGTAAGGAAATAACTCCGTTCTAGAAATACGGGTTTATCTCTGAAGATGTTTGGGGACAATTTGTTGAGTTGAAGATGATGGAAGAGTTCATGCTTCAAAGCGTGGCTCACAAGACCGTCCAGTCAAAAAACACACACCCACACAGACTCGGCTTAACTGGGTACATGGGTAAGATGACGCAATGGACAAGGGAGAATGACAAGGCAGTCCAAAAGGAGGTTGCACTGCCATTTGCCTCGATCATGGACCCGCGTGCCCGAAACTGGGTAAGAGTGAGGTCACGTCACACTTCTTTGGGCGGTGTGTCCTTTGCAAACCCCGCTGTTGAGGAAGTGTCCCAACGCCTAATATCGTTGAGCACAAAATCTTTCCAGGGCTCTTTCACTTCGAATAGAGGGAAAGACATGCTCTCCATGGCCTTAAGAAACAAGGAGCACCCGGGTGGCACTAGAGGCCTAGGTGTTTTCATTCCCTGGAAATTGGGATTCCCATAGGACTCGGCCACATACCGGAGTAAGAAGAGAAGCAAAGCCAAGTGTGAGGAACAGCTAGTAGCCCTCATTGAGAAAAGGGTTGAGGAAAGGTTTAGAGCGTAGTTCAATGATCAGCTACGAAGCCTCGAGGAAAGGCTAGAGCAAAGGGTGGCTGAGGAGAGGCAGGCACAGAATGTGCTAGCCCAAGAAGCATATGTGTAGTTCAGCCCAACCAATCGTCGGAGCAGCTGCGCATCCGCGCCCTTTTGACAGAGGTGCATGAAGCCAGATTTCCTCCTGATGACAACATGCAGGTAACATGTCTGCAATGATCCTTACCTACACTTTTAATGTTGGGCGTGTTAGCTAATTACTTATGTACCCTTATGTAGGTGCCCATGCCATGCAATCTGCAAGTGAGGCTTGCCAACGGCTCTATTCCCCTGCAGGCTGCTTGGGGACAAGCGTATGCATCCGGTGCAGGGGCATTAGTGCACAATCAAACTTTAGAGCCGGGCTACGCGAAGGTCCATGTCGATGGTGTACATGAAATTTTCAAGACCGTCACGCTGGACATCTTCCAAATGACGAGATCGTCACACTAGGGGATGCCATCAGCACATTCATCCTGTGGCCTAAGAAGGACATCTCCTTCGATGCCCGACTAGGAGCACCAAAGATACAAGCAGTCCCAGAGGCACCACATCATGCGCCGGAGCTACCAACACTACCAGAGCCATGCCATGCACCGAACGAGCCAGCCAAATCGGCTACCATGTCCCATCCCGCACAGACTGTTAATGCAGTAAGGGCCCAATCATCTCCTGTGAAGACGAAGCTTGGTAGCAGGGCACGCGGAGATAAGGGCAAATCAAAATATACCACGTCAGCCCATGACTTTCCGTTTGCCCCATTGGCGTGGCAATTCGAGCTGGGGCAACCATTAGTACCGAATGATCGCAAGGAGACGCTTTCAATATCCTGCGTTAGATTGCAACAATGGTACATGCAACAAGCCAACAAGCCGGTGGCACAACGGCCAACGAGTATCTCCGTAACCTTCATGGAGGAGTATTTCTTACACCAGGGTTTAGATGGCATCTTCGTGGTCGGTTTCAATGACTTGTTCGATCTGTACAACCTTAGAGCGCTCGACGCCTCACTCATAAGATGTTGGACAATGTAAGTGCACCGTCTACATTTCTGACGCACCGATAAATGTCATATATATATCATCCTTCATTTTGTGTATGTAGATAGCAAGGAAAGAACCGGTGGGTTTCGCTAACCCACACATTGTGTCCAAGCAAACCATGGACGAAAATATACAATTCGTCCACGAGTACGTGGAAAAAGTAATGCTGGCTCATTCGGACAAAAAATTCAGACTTTTACCCTACAACCCGGCGTAAGTGCTTCGTCCAGATGCTATACTCGTTGATTCTACTATATATCTCACCTCGAAATTAGGTTCAGTGACCATGACGACATACCTTTGTAGGTATCACTGGGTTCTACTCGTAATTATACCGAGACAAAATCGGGTAATTTATCTTGATTCCAGAAAGGGCGGCACCCCCGATTTGAAGCCTATCAGTGATTTTCTCGACACGTCATTCGGTGTCTACAAAATGAGGGGAGGGCCAAACAAGAAGGGCCCAGCCACTCTAAAGCATATTTTTAACTTTTCGGTATCTGATAGTATGCAATAATCCTTCACACTCCATTATAATACCTTCGAAACTAATTAAACTATTTTGTTTTGGCAGTGTGAAGGATCGAGATGGCAAACAGAAGGGGGCTGAATGGTCGCAAATAAAATTTTTCCCCAAAATACTCCAACTAAAACCTCGAAAGGATCGCACAAAGGAAATCGTGATAAACCCGAACAACTAGATAACTATGTGTACCCCTAGCTTGCATGGGTGAGTACCATAGAATATGTGGGGATTTTTGAGTCACAATTCTGGTTGTGTAGTATCCAAAATAAGAAAGAATCAATTCAACTCTTGCTTTTAGAAAGGAAATCAATTCAAATTACAAAAGCCACTTTCGGAAAAGCAAAAGCAGAATTTCCAGAAGCTGTCCTCAATTAGAACAGGTGGTTGGTGGGTTTCTGCAGTTCAAGAAATTTTGAGAATTTTTCTCTCTATGAGAAGATGAGTTGTGAAGAACTCAACCAAATTTCACCTCAAAAATCCTTACAGAACAATCAGCAAAAATCAAAGAACACAGATAGTCAGAAACTTCGAGCAGAAAGTTTGGGGCTCAGTTTTCACCTCATGGTGCCCAAACGGTGCAACAAGTGGACTCCAAAATTTTTCTACAGATGCATATAGGAGTCCCGCACCTTCTCCGAGAAGAATCACTCAAAAAGGATTTCTCTATGTATTTCTAAAAAATAAATACTAACTAATGCGTGAATAACAAGTTCTGGACAGAGTTGCAACTTGAAAGAAAAGATGATGTCTACTCAATCCAAGAGTGCAAAAGAGATGTAAAACCATATGAACACACTCAAGACATCCATGTCATTTTTAGCAAGATTGAACATGAGCAACACTTGTTATTAGTTTCAAAACTAGAAGCAAAGCCATTCAAAGGATCAAATGGAAAGCTTAGAGTTCAACCTACTCAACACTTTAGGGAATCTAGAAGTTCATACAAGGTCCTTCGAACTTATTTTTGTTTCATTGTATGCAAATTTTTCTTTGAATCTTTGAAAAACATAGTGGGGTGCAAATGTTTGACATTATTTGCATTTTTTACCCACATATGTTTTTTTTGTATTTTTAAAGCAATTGACTCAAGCCATAATCGATCATCTCAAGAGGGACTCTTAAGAGAATGATCTTGGTCATACACAACCCATTCCAAGTTCATCTCAAGTGCAATGAGAAGTCATCTTATGAATGTGAGGTGTTGAGTCTAATGTGCACAAAAAGAGTCAATTTTGCTTCACTTTCATTTTAGCATTTTCATTGTTAAGCTAGTGAAGGACTAAAGTATGGATCAAACAAGATTCACCCAAGTTGCTATAGGGAATCTAGAGAATTCAAGAATTTCACAAATCATGGCAAAAACACCTAGAGAAGAAACTTAACAAGTAAACGCAACATGTTTTATCAATTTTTTCTTTTAAAACTCATTTTTCAATTTTGCAAGCTTAGCAAGATAAATGAACTTGGACATATCTAAGCAAGTAATTTTCTTCATAATATAGCACGGTGTATAAAATAAAACATGGATCATTTGCATAATAGACAAAGCTCATAAAATGAAAAATCAAGTCTATATGCAATGCATGAGACAGATTCTTAAACTCTCTCTCAAAATGTGATTCAATTTTAAGCACAAATCTGGTTTAAGTTGAGTTATTAGCAAGATTAAGCTCAAGAAAGGTCGAAAAGAACTCAATTAAAACCAGAAACATAGAATGGAGGGAAGAAGTCAAGAAACTGTGAACTGGGTAGCTATAGAGCATAGAAAAGATGGTAGAGAACACTACGGCTCAGACTCGCTCTCATCTTCTCCAATGACTAACATAGGGAAGCTGCCTCTAGATCCCAAACTAAGGAGTGCACACAGACCATGTCTACCCAGGGGGCCCAACACCTGCTAGACTTATAAGACCATGAGAGAACTCAACATAAAGCACAAGATGAGAGGTCCATGCAAAGCATGCCAAAAGTCTAAGTGAAGTGAACTCATAATTCTAAGGAATAAAACCCATAAGCACACAGAGCAATACAAAAAAGAAAGGAAAACTGAAATAAACTATAATACATAATATACAGATCAGCTCCCCCCCACAGAAGGCCATAAGGGCACACGACTCTAAGCTCACTACTCAAGGCAACAAACCTAGAGCTATCCAAAGGCTTGGTAAAGATATCGGCCAACTGGTGTTCACTCTCCACGAACTGGAGCACTATATCTCCTTTCTCCACATGGTCTCTAAGGAAGTGATTCTAACATCAATGTGCTTGGTCCAGGAGTGCTGCACTGGGTCTTGGCAATGCAGATAGTAGAAGTGTAATCACAGAAAAGTGGAACATTCTCCATCTCTAACCCAAAGTCCTGTAAGGTTGATCTCATCCAGAGCACACAGCTACAAAGAATCGGTGCAAGAACATAATCAACCTCGGCGGTGGATCATGCGACTTGATTTGCTTCTTAGATGACCAAGAAACAAGAGAAGTGCCAATGAATTGGCAAGTGCCAGAAGTGCTCTTCCTATCTATCCTACAGCCAGCAAAGTCAGCATCGGAAAAGGCTCTAAGGGATAGACAAGAGGAAGAAGAGTACCAGATACCATAATCAATGGTAGCTCGAAGGTACCTGAAGATACGCTTCACCGCTTGGCGACGAGAGACACGAGGAGAAGCCTGAAATTGAACGCACATACACACAGTAAAGTGTATGTCCGGCCGCGAGGCAGTAAGATACAAGAGAGAGCCAATCATGCTCCGGAACTCCTTTTGATCAACAGGCTCACCATCCTCATCGAGCTCGAGGACAGCAGTGGTGGCCATAGGAGTCATCACGGGCTTTCCATCAGATATATCAAACCGTCTTAGGAGGTCCCGAGTGTATTTACCTTGGTGCAGGAAAGTACCCTCTCGAGTCTGCTTAATTTGGAAGCCAAGAAAGTAGCTCTAATCACCCATCATACTCATCTCAAATTCTGTGCTCATCACCTCAGAAAAATGAGACACAAGAGACTAAGATGAGCCACTAAAGATAATATCGTCCACATAAATCTAGACGAGAAGGAAATGAGAATTCTGGTGTCTGATGAATAGAGTTTTGTCTACTATACCCATTTTGAAATCATGACTGAGAAGATAGGACTTAAGCCTCTCATACCAAGCTCTAGGGGCCTGCTTAAGTCCATACAAGGCTTTGGAAAGTTTGTAGACATGGTTCGGGTATTTGGGGTTCTCAAATCCTGGAGGTTGCTTAACATACACCTCTTCCTCAATGAAGTCATTGAGGAATGCACTCTTAACATCCATTTGATAAAGCTTGAAGCCCTGGGATGCAGAGAATGCAAGCAGGATTCTAATCACCTCTAGTCTAGCTACAGGGGCAAAGGTCTTCTCAAAGTCAAGACTCTCAACCTGAGTGAAGCCCTGTGCAACTAGCCTAGCCTTGTTGCGAATGACAACCCCATCCTCTCTCTTCTTGTTTTTGAATACCCACTTGGTCCCAATGACATTATGACCAGATAGGGGCTCTACAAGCTGCCAGACTTTGTTCCTCTCAAAGTTTTCTAGTTTCTCATGCATAGCATTAATCCATGATTCATCAGATAATACATGAGTAACATCCTTTGGCTCAAAAGAGGCAACAAAGGCTGAGTGAAGGCAGAAAGAAGATAAGCCTGATTTTGAGCGCATCACACGCTCAAACAGATCACCAATAATCTACTCAGGTGGATGAGAACGCTGAATGTGGCGAGGAGGACCAAAAGCAGAAGTAGCCTCTACCTCTTGAACAGAAGAGGAAGGAACAGAGCCACTCGCTGAAGGAGAGTCTGAAGGCAAGGGCTGGTCTCCTTGAGGTGCAGAAATAGAAACAGGAGGCGCCTCAAGTATAGAGGGGACTGGATCAGGTGGAACACCATCATCTCCATCAGCCTCATCCTCTACAAAGATGGTCTCGGAGGGATAATAAGAGTCTAAAATATCAGGTCTAGCTCCTGGGCTAGCCTCATCAAAGGTCACGTCATAGGTCTCTATGATCCTATTCGCATCACAGCTCCAGACCCTATAGCTACGAGAGGAAGTCGAGTAACCCAGAAAGATACCATCAGAAGAACGAGACTCAAACTTATCTAGGTTACCAGACTTCAAGATAAAACACTTGCAACCAAAAACGCGAAAATGAGAAACACTGGGCTTTTGCCCATACCTTAACTCGTAAGAAGTACGATGCAAATGTGCTCTCAAGAAAACGCGATTGGAAACATGACAAGCAGTAGCTATAGCATCAGCCCAAAACTTCCTAGGAGTATTGTACTCATCTAGCATCGTCCTGGCCATTTCAACAAGGGTCCTGTTCTTCCTTTCCACTACGTCATTTTGCTAAGGGACGTAGGGAGAAGAGAACTGATGCTCTAAACCAGACTCCACACAAAAACTCTCAAAGTTGGAATTCTTGAACTCGGTGCCATTATCACTACGTATACCTCGTAATGCACCTGGGAACTCAATAGACAACCTACTAACAAATCCCCTGAAGTGAGAAAAAGTCTCATCCTTCGAGGCCATGAAAAATACCCAAGAATACCTCGAAAAATCATCAACGATGATAAGGACATACCACTTCCCTCCTGCTGACTGCACTCTAGCTGGACCAATAGTGTCCATATGTAAAAGCTGTCTGGTGCATCACCATCACTACGGTGACTAGAGGATGAGAAGCAAGAACCATCTTGCCATGTCGGCAGGAGAGCAAACTAAGTCTTTCACCATCTTGAGTTTGGGCAACCACTTAATAAGCTCGCGGTCGCTAACTCGGTCAAATGATCAAAGCCAATGTGACCAAGTCTCATATGCCAGAAGGAGAGATCACGGGACTCAGAAGCAATCAAACACCGAAGAGAGTCTCCAGAAGAAACTGAAAAATCAGCACGAAAGACTCTCTCAAATCTACAAATCCCACAAACTAACTCTCCTGATGAATCAAGGATTCTACAAGCATTACTCTTAAAGCATACCTCGAAAGAGTCATCGATAAGCCGAGAAACGTAAAGCAAATTATATTGCGACTTACTCACTAAGGCAACGCCCTTAAGAATAAAATTTTCATTAATGCATTTGCGGTACCTTTAGCAATGACTCTACCAGAAGAAGCATCCCCAAAAGTGACAACTCATCACCAGGGGCTCGGACTAGAGAAGAGAACCAACGAGAGTCTTCGGTCATATGGCGAGAACAACCGGAGTCAACAATCCAAACATCTCCCTTCCCCATCCGACGAACCTCGTCCGAATTGCCGTAGAGCTCGGAGTCGCTGATGCTGTTGGTGTCCGCCATAAAGCACTTGCCGGAGAAGTCGTCGCCGCCTTTCTTCTCTTGCGGATCATCCTCGCCTTCATCGCTCCATGTCTCTGTGTCGGAGAGGTTGATGTCGTCGAGGGTGGCGAGGACGCGGTGGAAGAGCTTCTTGTTCTTCGAGAAGTTGCGGTACTTCTTCTCGTGAGCCGGCTCACAAATTGGAGGCTTCTTGTTGCAGTTCTTGTCAATGTAGTTGTTCTTGCCGGAACCACCGGAGTCGTTCTTGCCCTTCTCCAGTTTGGGACAATTCGCTCGAATGTGGTTGGGGCCACCACATTCGAAGCAGGTGATCCCACCACCTCTCTTCCTCTCTCTCTCACCCTCTTGTAGGCATGAGAAAACTTGCGAGCTAAAAGAGCAAGCTCGGTTCGAAACTTGTCCAGCTTGGTCATCGCTAGCTCGCAAAGTGCGAGAGAGGAAAAACCAAGAGAAGAATCAAAAGAAGGTCCAATAGGATCAGTGACCAAGGCCATCGACTGTGATTTCGTCTTGCGAGAGATGACATCGATCTCATGAGTCTTGAGTCGGGAATAGAGCCCGTCAAGAGTCAAGGTTGACAAGTCAGTAGTATCCTTAATGGTGGTCACTTTCATTTCTCAAACACGAAGATCGAGTGCGATCAAGAAGTGACAAGCATTATCCGAGTCAAGGTATGTGCAAACAACTACCCGGAGATCGCTCAAAATTTTAGTAAATTGACCAAAACACTCGTCAAGACTCTCACCAGCGTGTTGTTCAAACTTGTTGTACTCACGCTTGTATTGATCCTGCCTCACGGTCTTGATTTGAGTAGTACCCTCATGGTATGCATCAAGGGTCACCCAAATCTCGTGAGCGGATCACAGGTGAGAGATTCGATCATACTCACTACGTCTGAGTCCCTGTATGAGAATGTTCCTCGCCTTAGCATTTGCCTCAACGTCAGCCATATTGCCAGCCGTGACGTTCTCATCGGCAGGAACCTCATATGGGAGCTTCACCTTCTGCCATATCAGGAAGCCCTGGGCAGTGATGTATGACTCCATCCAGGACTTTCAAAAAGGAAAATTGACACCACAAAAGATGGGAGGCTTGGTGGAATACTTGTCTGTCGCCATGGCTCTCGAGACCAGTCAACATCTATAGAAGAGCAAAACCGGCTCTGATACCAATTGAAGGATCGAGATGGCGAACAGAGGGGGGGTGAATGGTCGCAAATAAAATTTTCCCCCACAATACTCCAACTAAAACCTCAAAAGGATCGTGTAAAGGAAATCGTGAAAAACCCAAACAACTAGACAATTATGTGTACCCCCTAGCTTGCATGGGTGAGTACCATAGAATATGTGGGGATTTTTGAGTCACAATTCTAGTTGTCTAGTTTCCAAAATAAGAAAGAATCAATTCAACTCTTGCTTTTAGAAAGGAAATCAATTCAAATTACAAAAGCCACTTTCAGAAAAGCAAAAACAGAATTTCCAGAAGCTGTCCTCAATTAGAACAAGTGGTTGGTGGGTTTCTGTAGTTCAAGAAATTTTGAGAATTTTTCTCCCTATGAGAAGATGAGTTTTGAAGAACTCAACCAAATTTAACCTCAAAAATACTTATAGAAAAATTAGCAAAAATAAAAGAACACAGATAGTCAGAAACTTCGAGCAGAAAGTTTGGGGCTCGGTTTTCACCTCATGGTGCCCAAACGGTGCAACAAGTGAACTCCAAAATTTTTCTACAGATGCATATAGGAGTCCCGCACCTTCTAAAGAATCACTCAAAAAGGATTTTTCTAGATTTTTATAAAAATCAAACACTAACTACTGCGTGAATAACAAGTTCTGGATAGAGTTGCAACTTGAAAGAAAAGATGATCTCTACTCAATCCAAGAGTGCAAAAGAGATGTAAAACCATATGAACACACTCAAGATATCTAAGATCAGCATTTATAAGGAGGGGAGGCAAATCCAAATTGCAAGAAAATAAATTGCGTGAAAGTAAATTGCAGGAATTTAAATACTGAATTTAAGACATAAAGTAAATGCGTAATGTAAATTCAAGCATAAGTGAAAAGATTTGTATTTTTGGAAGAAGGAGGTTTACAAAGCCTCACAATAAGGTGGGCAAGCTCAAAGGAGCACAAAAACCTCTAAAACCTTCAAGGGGAGGAGGCTACTCCTCCACCCCTATTTATACTACTCTTGGGCCACCTACCACCCTTGGATGCAGCCCTCAACCCTAGAGAACTCATCTAAGGGCTAGGATTTGCCCACTCACACAGCCATGCAAGGGCTAACCCAAAACCCACACATATACCGGATTTTCTTGCACGGTTTTCAAAGCATACTACCTAGACCCGCTAACGTATCAACTAGACCGCAATCCGACTACCCTTATTGATCCACGTGGCATCTAACTAGCATCATATCCTTTCCTTGTCTTTTTGGCTTTCCCGGAATCCATTCCGATCATCTTTTGGCGATCTCCCGACCGTCTGGACCTCCGACGCTCCTCGCCTAGTCCCGGTCATCCTCCGCCTCACCATAACCTAGCACCATCGCCCTGCAACCATTAAAGATAAGGCAAAACCTTTCACATAGCAATGTCCACACATATATTCAATGATTATCCCAAAATCATTAATCAATCATAATTTCTCTCAAAGTTCCAGTGGTACCTTCCCCAAGCCGGTAGCACTAGGAAAAGCAACTAACACTCAAATTACTTCAAATCAAAAATTCAATTCAAATCAAACTCAATTTTCAAATCAAACCAAGGTTAAATCTCATCAATTACTCATCACACACAAGGATAGACCTCCACATGGTCTTTCATAGTACCACCAGCAGCCAATGGGCACTGACCTATGTGGATTCTTTGTTTGCCATAACATGGCACTCATTGGTTCCCAGCACACCAATATCATCCAGGTCTGTCAATTTTCTAACAAATGTCTTCCCTTATTAATTTATATACACGCAAGACTTTATTTTTCTCATTGAAAGGCTTGGCAATGCACTGAAACTACATTGGAACAGGCTGACATTCGAAGTATTCGAGGACAGCTCTGTGCCTTCTTGATGCGTGAGGTATTAAATCCAAAGGGCAGATGCTACTTAGGGCTCAACGATGAGTTGTTAATTTGTTACTTACCGTACATTAATATTAATTTTGTGAACCTTCTAATGTGAATTTGTCATTTCTACTTTTGAATCCAATTCGTTAATACATATGTCAGTTGATTTCTGAAATGGATGCATTGTGCATATGTTGTAATGTGCTATGTCAGTTGATTCATGAAATGGATGCGCTGTATGTTGTGTAACATGTGATTGGAGTACATTTTTTAAATTTATGTCATAATAATATGATAGTCATACTATATGTACTATCTTTTGTTTCAGAGGGCATGGCTAGCAATTCCTGAGGCTAGCCAATATATTAAATTTAGTATAAAATAGAAAATAAACATCACAGATAGTTCTAACGAAGAATTGTCTGTGAATAGGTACAAATCACAAACGGTTCCACTGCGGCACCATCTGTGATGCGGAATCATCACAAACGGTTTAAAATTGGAACCGTCTGTGATATATTCCACTTCACAGATGGTTCTTCCTTAAAACCGTCTGAGATATGCCAATCATCATAGACGGTTCGTAAGTGAAACCGTCTAAGATGATACCACATCACAGATGGTTCGTAAGTGGAACCGTCTGTGATGTGATTTTTCACAGATGATTGGAAAACCGTCTGCAATGATTCTTTGTCATCCCTGACACTTACTTACAGACGATTCAGAAAACCGTCTGTGATGAGGTTTTTGAACCATCTGTGATGAGCTTTTCTGTAGTAGTGCACCTCTCTCCCTAAGTCGGCCCGACGCTGTCCATGCAACACTGTTGGGAACCTCAGCCAGCTACCTCCATGCAAGAATCACACGCCGATGTGCACCAAAGACCACCACATGGCGTGTCTTCTTGCAGCCAATAAAGGCCTAGTGCTTTTGAAGATCCTCGCCCGGCCACCATGCCCGCCACATGCCGCTGCTCCGACCACAAAATAGTTTCCATATGGAGACAGAAAATGAGGATGCTACAAAATACTTACTCATGACTAAGTTTGATGGGTATAATAAAATGTATGGCTGAAAATTTTCCTTCCTTTTTCTCAGGATTATACTATATATATAAAATCTGAAGTTTGTGTTATAATGAAAACAATGCTTAAAAACCCAGAAATATTTAAGTTCTAGCATGATCGGCTAGGCATCCAGAGTTGTACAAGATGAAAAATCATCAATAATTATGCTGGCCATAGCATAAAAAACTACAGACTTTCCTAGACCTGAAGACTTCTTATGCCCTGCTTATGCTAATGGGAAGTTCTTACTTGGACCCACTTATCTAAAGGTTAGGGAAGAATCGCTGAATTTCTTGAAGAGAATTCAAAGTGATATTTGTAAACTTATTCAATCTCTATTGGGCCCCTTCAAATACTCTGTGGTGCTAATAAATGCTTCTACTAGACGGTCACATATATGTCTCTTATTTACTACGAACCATGCTTTTGCTAAATTAACTGGCCAAAATTATTAAATTGAGAGGCTCCTTTCCAAAAAAAGAATCAAGTCTATTCAAATGGACAATGTTGGTGAGTTTACACGAAAGACATTTAATAATTATTGCATTGCTCTGGGCATTAATGTATAGCATTCAATACATCACGTCCCTACACAAAATAGCCATGAAGAGTCATTAATTAAGAAAATAAAGCTTATTTCTATGACACTCTTGTAGAATTATAGGTTACCCACTAGCTATTGGGGCCAACATGATGCTATATTAATTCAACTCAGACCAATTGCATACCATAAAATTTTTCCTTTGCAGATAGTACGTAGGAAAGAAGCAAGTATTTTCCATCTGCGAAAATTTGGCTGTGATGTATACATGCCAATCTCGCTACCACAACATACAACTATAGGACATTACCAAAAGTTTGGGACCTCTATAGGTTATGAATCTCCATCAATTATTAAATACCTAGAGTCTATAATAGGGGATCTGTATAAGGCCCATACACTGAATGTATAAGGACAATTTTTTGGCATTAGGGGGAAAAAGTATCGCACTAAAGAATGTCGAAAAATAGATTAGAATGTCACTAACATTTAGTCATTAGACCCAGGCACTAAAGAATCTGATTTGAAGCTTAGAGGATAATAAGTCCGCAATAAATAGCTAATAATCTGCCAATGCCTTCACTGATCACAAGGGAGTGATAATATCTCATTTACCTGCACTAAACACACTTGAAAAGAGTGAAAATATCCTATAAGGATTTTGATCCCACTCTTATGCCTCACGATAAAAAGAGGGGGGCCTCTAGGTGCACAAGACTTAATTTCGTGGAGACGTCCGTAGAAACAGAGAACCTAATAAGTGAGAACATTATCTGACACAGTGGAAGAAGCTCAACCTGATTTTATGAAAATCCCTAAAGTGAGCCATCCTGGAGATGATAACATCCTGAAGTGAACCATCCTGAAGTCATCCCACAAAATTTTGCACACACAATTTGATGCTGGGAAGTCAGAACGCCCAAACTCCATCTTTGTGGGAAATCATGAGGAGTTTGAAGAAATTAATGAAGAGAAATACCTGAAGTGATACAGAAGAGTTGTATGAGAGAAAGACTACAAGTGTCGACATGTTTTGCCTCAAAATTGCTTGGTCTAGATCCAGAACCAAAGTCTATATAGAATGTTACACATGCTCATATAGAGTCGAATGAAAAGAAGCAATTTAGTATTAATTGCACTCACTTAACAAGAGAAAAGTAGTTGGTCCTATTGATCAAACATCTCTTAAAGTTGTCCCTGTAGGATCAAACTAGGTTTTCATTTGGAAGAGAAATGAAAATAGCAAGGTGGTGAGATATAAAGCGAGGCTTGTAGAACAAGGGTTCATACAAAGACTTGATTAACATTATGATCGAATTTACTCTCCTATAATGAATAGAATAAAAGTTCTGATGCTTGATATCAATGGCAGCTAACTTATACTTATCAATGCAGTTCATGAATATAGTGATCACATATTTATATGAGTCACTAGATATGAATATTTATATGTTAGTCCCTAAAGGAGTTAAAATTTCAGATCCAAATAGAGGAAATCGCCAATATGTATAGCATCAAACTGCAGAGATCGTTATACGAATTAAAACTGATGGGGAGAATGTGGTACAACTAACTTAGTGAGTTCCTTCTAAGAAGGGGTACTCTAACAATGATGATTGTCCCCCTGTGTGTTCATAAAGAAATCTTAGAATGGATTTTTATATCATCTCAGTTTATGTTAATGATTGAATATCATCGGAACCACAGAGGAGATAAAGAAAGCAAGTTCTTACCTTACGACAGAATTTGAGATGAAAGATTTGGGTAAAACCAAATATTTCTTAGCCATGTAGCTAGAACATATCCTAGAATGAATTTTTGTACACCAGTTTACCTCTACCAAGAAGGTATTGGAAAATTTTAATTTGGATAAATCTCATCCTTCAAAAACCCTCATGTTAGTAAGATCCCTTGAAGTGATAAACACCCTTTCAGACCGATGATGGAAAATGAGGAAGCCTTAGGACCGGAAGTCCCATACTTAAGTGCAATTGGGGCACTTATGTATCTTACAAATTGCACAAGGAATGATACGTTCGTAGTAAATTTGCTAGCAAGTCATAGTGCAGCCCCAACCAGAAGACATTGGGCTGGTGTCAAGACTTTACTCAGATATCTCCAAGATACTCAAGATCTTGGATTGTTTTACCAGAAGAACTAAGACTTAACCATGGTGGGATATACGAATGCTGGTTATCTGTCTAATCCTCACAGTGCCAAATCTTAAACTGGTTTTGTATTTTTCTGTGGTGGTACAACCATTTTTGGTGGACTTTAAAGCATACCTTAGTAGCTACTTGTTCCAATTACTCAGAGATTATAGTTTTATATGAAGCCTCACGTGAGTGTGTTTGGCTGAGATGCGTGATTAACCATATCCAAAAATCATGTGGTCTTAGTACCGTCGATACCTTCACAATTATCTATGATGATAATTATGCTTGTGTTGCACAAATGCAGATGGGTTATGTGAAAAGCAATATCACGAAGTATATTGCTCCTATCCTCATGAACTACAGAAGAATTGTGAGGTAAAGATTCTGGAAACTAAGTCATGTGAAAATCTAGCAGATTTATTCACTAAATCTTTTCCAAAATCTACTTTCCAAAAATATGTTAATGCCATTAGAATGAGACGACTTAGAGATATACAGGGTTTAGGGGGGTAAATCTCTAAACCATGACCCTTAGCATAATTCTAAAGATTCTATTTTAAATCTAAAAGATTATAAGTTGTACTCTTTGGAACCTCCCTACATCGTATGTTCTCGCTGATTGCACTTGCTATTCTTTAGTGCATCATTTTTTATCAAGGATGGACAACATCATTTTATAATAGATGTAACATGGTCAAACACCTAAGGATGAGAAGTTGAGCCCACATTGCACTATCCTCCACCTCCATCTTCCTAGGCATATGTCAAACAAAAGATTGTTGGATGTGGAATTTTTTAAAATAATATATATTTTAAATCATTTTACAAATATGAGATAAAAATAATTACACAATACGCCTATATCGGCAAATGAATTGGTGACAGAAGCTGTGCCACCAGTTGAATTGGTGACATGACTTTTGTAGCCTGTCTGTTGGGACCCAAATATGCAAATCCAAACCCTCTGTGTATATCGCATTAGTCCAAGATCACGCTAGTGCACACAGTGTCAACATAGATGAATAGCACAATCATATGTAGCGGAAATATAATAAAAGACTTCATTTATTAATAGAATCCTGTTGACTGACCCTATGGCCGACTTTTACATGAATATGCCATGCAAGGCTAAACTATAATAAAAGACTTCATTTATACACTGCAAAAGTTACGCATTTTACCCACATGACATGATTGCCTCATACTACTATAAGATATCACACTTCCTTAGGTGTGCTGCTGAGTGATCACGACAAAACCTTTCGGCGATTCTATCGTAACACTGACTCTCCTGATAAGTCTGAACTTACTATTCATTCCCTCATTCAGAATAGATGAATAGGAGGGACATACCGTTGGACAGATGTGAGGCCACTGCTTGCACACACAAAATCCCCACAACTGTACACTCAATTTGGTTATCCTCTCGGCGATGACTTTTGACGGATCTAACTGATCTTAACATAAAGGTTCTAAATCCAGGCTTGATTGCAGTGGAGACAGTTCTGTAGCAACAGAATAGGCGAAAAACCATGGCGGCGCAACCGACCAACTCCGATGAGCTCGATCTACTGAACGACGATGCCTCGGGCGATGGATCTTGGGGCAAACGCCATCGACTGGAGATGGCAAACCTCAAGCAACTAACCACACATTAACTAGGAACTAGCCATAGACATATAGGTCGACACGGTGGTGGCACGCAAAGTGAACACGGACACAAATCCAACGGTTAATGTGTGGATCAAGACTCATCTCGGCCGTCCATGTGTCACAAATCCAACAGTCACCAACACATGCAACGTAGTTCCATCCCCACCATCCACATGGCTCCATCTGACGGCAATGATGTATTAAGGTTCCGAGCCAAACCCTAACATCTCATCCATCCATCCTTTCGATCCAACAATCATGATTATCTAGCCAAAATAGACCAGGCCAAGTGCGGACATGGGCCAACAACGCCATGTGGGCCAAGCCGACGCAGATAACATGGGCTGGACCCTAGGGTTCCAGCTTGAGGCTATTCAAGCCATTTTTTAAATATTTTTTATTTAAAATAATTCTACAATATAAACAAAGCCAAATAAAATAGCAAAAATACCAAAACAATTATAAAAAAATCCCAAAAATATATTGTGAGACATTTAGAACTCAAATAAAATATTTATGGCAAAAGCTTATTTAAACTTTTCAAATATTTAAATAATTTCCATACTAAGCCTAATTGAAAAATATTAAATGAATTCCAAATAAATACCTAAAATTTCTTAAAATTCCCAAAATTAATAAAATGCACAAACAATATTAAATTATGTTTGGCCAAAACTATGGATGTTACACTATCGACCAAGTGAATATGCGAGAAAACAATCTGTAGGCAAAATAAATGGATGGCAACATAGACAACTGTCCCCAAATAAAATGGCGACAAAAAATTTGCCATCAATTCATCAGCAAATGAATTGGTGGTGGAGGTGTATTTTTGTAATTTTTATAGGGTATTATTTTTGTAATATTATTTAAAAAAATCCACATATGTGTGGATTTTGTTAGATAAACCAAAAAATTGCAGAACTAATGTGCCAAAAAAATACAAAAATAGACCTCCTTGATCGTTTGAATTGATGGCAGAGCCTCGATACTCTGTAATTATTTCAAAAGGTGATAGGACTATCCACACGAGTGGCCAGTTCAGCTGTCGTCATTTAAAATAGCAACAGAGGGGCACCTTTTAGCTTGTCAAGTGACTAAGTGGGGAGTAGACACTCCAGATCCAAAAATCCAAAGAGAAGAAAAGAGAAGAGAGGAAGGGAAGAAAAGAGAAGAAGAGAGGAAGATAAGAGGAGAGAAGAGGGAAGGAGAGGAGTGGAGGATGGGGAATGGAAAGGGGAAGGAGAACGGGAAGGGGAAAAGAAGAGGAGAGGGAGAGGAAGGGGAAGGGGAAGAGGAAGAGGAGAAGAAGAGGAAGGGAAGGGGAAGAAGAAGAGGAGGAGGAATTTGCTGCAAATTTTTTATATTAGAACTTATCTTTTACAAAACATGGTAGGTTAGCGACTGAAAAAAATAGATGTGTAGGTATGTGTCGGGGATTGGATAATTTCTGTAAAGACTATTATGCCCCGACAGCCGACTTTCGGCCGACCATGCATGCCCTTGGATGGTGTCCCCAAGGAGAACCTTTAGGTGGTCCATCCCGACCATGCCCGAGCTCGTTCCCGAGCATGAGGCGCAAGTCCCCGGGCATCTGTGCTCGGAGGTGCGCGGCGGTTGGCCAGGATTAAGGGGAGAATCCCGAGCATGATAAGAGGTCATGTTCGCCCCTAACGACGACGTGGCGAAATTACGCTACAGTCTAAACCTATTTCACCACGATCTAGGTCCATCGTGTCCATGACACAGTATGGCGAAAATCAAGGATGCCACCACGGTCACGTTCGGGCGCAATAACGGTGTGTTATTCAGCCGTAGTTACTTCAATCGCCTATAAATACCTTGCGGCAAATAGGGGTAAAGGAGGCATGCAAATGACACGAGAAACACACACGCAGACACAACACTAGCAAACCCTCACACACCTTCCTATAAGAATCCAAGTAATAGTAAGATCACTGGACGTAGGGTTATTATCTCGTTCAAGAGAGGCCCAAACCAGTATAAAATCTCTTGTCCATTGTCCTTTCGAGCATCGACTCCTGACGGCATTCATCGGACGCAAACCCTTCACGGAAAAGGGGACCTGATTGATCCCTCATTCAACAAGTAAGCTCGGCGGGGGACCTGTTTCCCAAACGTCGACAATATGTATTTCTTTAGATATAGTTATTTACTTTGTAGATTAGTAATATTTGTGTAGATATGTAGTTGTGTAGGTATAGTTGAGGACTCAGCGGATAGGTTAGGACAAATTATGAAAATTATATCGGAGAGTATGAAATTAGAAAATAAAATTTATAGACATATTCAATATTTATTTGTTGTAGTGTAGAGTTGTTTTTTGTGACACGTACGCATAGTGGGATGATTAACTTTAGAATTCATTAAAGTTATTACATATTGGTTAACACAATGACATTACATTGTGTACATAATAACAATTTGAGGAAATGCTCAACAGGTATAGATGAGTGAGTACATTTAAAATTCACTATAGAGAATGGGTTCCACAGATGGGTGCAGAAGGGGTCCAACCAGGTCATTTTCCAAGTATGGTGGCTCACCTGCCACGTGTAGGGGAGCGTCCATGGGGCATTGTTACAAGATAGTTGTACCACCTGTTCTCGTTAAACCATGAGTTGTATAATCTAAAGTTGCATGGTGTTGGCAATCGTACACAGGAGTGCACGTACTAGGAGTTAGTGGAATTGAAAGGGCTGATGTCGTGGAGCTCGTATGTACAATTTGAAAAGTAGTGAGGATTGCATCTAGTGTTGTTGCCGCAAGCATTTTAGAAAGTCGCTTCTGATCTAGGAATATGATGACAAACTTATCCAAGTATTCCATGAAAAACTTATTCATCATGTTCATGAAATAGGCAAGGGCATTAGTCAATCCAAATGACATGATTGTGAACTTACAATATCCATATCGTGTTAAGAAAGTGGTCTTGGGCACATCTTCTGCACGAATATTCAACTGATGATATCCTGATCGAAGGTCAATCTTAAAGAAAATTCCAAATCCTCTTAATTGATCAAACAAATCATCAATCCTGGGTAATAGATACTTATTATTTATTATCATTTCATTAAGAGCACGATAATCAATGCACATCCTTAAACTTCTGTCCTTTTTCAAACAAACAAAATAGGTGCTCCCTATGGTAACGAACTAGGCCTTAGAAAACCATTCTCTAACAACTCCTCTATCTGCTTCTTCATTTCTATCAGCTCATCGGTAGACATCCAGTATAGTGATTCAAATTTTGGCAAACTTCAGCAAAATTTTGTCGAAATCTCATATTTCAGGCCCACATGAGATCCAAATTACTGGTCACATAAATAAATTTGAAAAAAAATTGAAATTGCTAAAGTAATTTCATTTTTTTATGGAGAAATTTCGCCCAAACTAGCCAAAATTTCAGGCAATTCAATTGGATTTTACTGCTTTGTTGCCGATTTGATCGCAATTCTCGTATGGTAAAATGAGCTTGGCGACATTTGCTAGCTTCATAGCCGTGGTGTCTAACTATGTGGACTTGCCTCCATAGCGCTCTTTGAACCATGGATCTCGCTGTGGTTGTAGAACGTGGACGCTGACGTCTTCGACGCTGGGAGGAGCTCATTAAGGCTCGCCATACCTATTACAGTGGAGAGCCGTGGATCTAAGGCAAACGTTCCAGTGAGTCATAGGGTGGGGATCAAGAATCAAAGAGGAGAAGCTAGGGTTTGGTTTGATTTGTGAAATAATTTTGGGGAAATGGATAAGAGTCGACCAGAACGGCGGGTTATGGCGATGATTAGGTTACTAGTTGGGCTAAGACCAATCTGTACTGGGCTGAGGCAGTGAGGCCTATAATAAATGGGTAGAGTCTTTGTGGGAATTAAACAATTGAGTTGTCACAATGTAAAGAAGAAATATGTAATAGCCTGACCAGAGAGAGCGGGTGTGGGCGAAAAGAGATATATATGATTGGTTTCTTTTTCATCCCATTCACATGATGAGCTCTCCGATTATATTCTTTTGGGCACCTGATCATCATATGAAAATTCATGACACCTGATCATCATATGAAAATTTTATGAGAACATTATGGATTTGTCAGAACCATTCAAAAAAATTTTCAAAATTTTATAACCTTGTTTGTTCTAATTTTTATTCGGATGAAACTTGCCGCTCAAGGCTTTACCAAGACAGTACCAATGTTTGAATTTTTAAAAATTCATCATATTTGATCATCATCTGAAATTTTTAATGAAATATAATAAATATGTCAGGAATCTCCGTAAAAAATATCTAAATTTTCTAACATTGTTTGTACTATTTTTCATCCGGTTGAAACTTGCCAATCAATGTTTCAACGGGACAGTACCAATTTTTGAATTTTTTAAAAATACACAGAACTGATAATCACCTGAAAATTTTATGACAATATCTATAATATGTCAGGAACCTACAAAAAAAATTTCAAAAATTTTCAACATCGTTTAAACTAATTTTCAGTTAGTGCAATTTGAGATTATCAGTATCCGTATCACTTTTTACAATAAAACCGACACTGATAATCACATATCCGTATCACTTTTTTAAGGAAAACCGACACTGATGCTTTATCATTAGTATCACTTTTATAATAAAAACCGACACTGATGTTAATCATCAGTATCACTTTTTTAATAAAACCGATACTGGTGCTTTATCATCACATAAACGGGACACCATATGTGGACATTGGGCAAGCACGCCAAGGTGTGACGGGGCAGCGGTTTGAGCTAGTAATCATAGTATTACCTGATGTACATGCAAGTATTTTGTATGGTAAGCATATAAAATGATTATGGAAGTTGATAATACTTGTTTCTGTGGTATCTTTTTTTCACAACATTTCTGTTATCCAAATGCAATATTGGTATGTGATCATGATTCACTGGAGCGTGATCATGATTCAAAATTTTTATGAGATATTAACCATTTCCTTGTCACCCTTATGTAAAATTTTTAAAAAATTTAAACCTTTCTTATTTCTAAAGTAAATCTATTATTGATCATCGGCCTTTTAACAGGATAGTAGCACTGTTTAAATTTTTAAAAATTCATGACACCTGATCATCATATGAAAATTTTATGAGAACATTATGGATGTGTCAGAACCATTCAGAAAAATTTTCAAAATTTTATAACCTTGTTTGTTCTAATTTTTATTCGGATGAAACTTGCCGCTCAGGGCTTTACTAAGACAGTACCAATGTTTGAATTTTTAAAATTCATCACATTTGATCATCATCTGAAATTTTTACTGAAATATAATAAATATGTCAGGAATCCCAAAAAATATCTAAATT
This sequence comes from Guadua angustifolia, assembly GCA_036346375.1. Lineage (NCBI taxonomy): Eukaryota > Viridiplantae > Streptophyta > Magnoliopsida > Poales > Poaceae > Guadua > Guadua angustifolia. Next base: position 55,892,483 of record CM070507.1, read on the forward strand.
TTCTAACTTTTTTGTACTATTTTTCATCCGGTTGAAACTTGCCGATCAACGTTTCAACGGGACAGTACCAATGTTTGAATTTTTTAAAAATACATAGAACTGATAATCACCTGAAAAGTTTATGACAATATCTATAATGTGTCAGGAACGCGCGGGTATTGAGCTTGTCTAAAGATCATCTGTGTCGGTTCCTAAATAAAACCGACACTAATACCTTACATCAATGACGCTTTTAAACAAAATCGACACTAAAATCATCGCTATCTCTATCGGGTTTTTGTAATAAACCGACACTTAATCAATATATATCTCTATCGATTTTAGCAAAAAATTCGACACAGATGATTTCCAAATCTCCATCTGTTTTAATAAAGAAATCGACACTAATAATTATATATTTCTATCGATTTTTTTAAAATAACTGATACAAATGAAGATAACCTTCCAGTACATATGACAAATCAGTTGAACATGAATTCTGAATTGTCACTCTTGTTTGATCAAAGAGAGAAAAGGTCATAAGTTTTACAAATATAGTTAGAATTATTTAAAATTTTGCAGGAATATGCTTTGAGAAACTACAAATATTTTCCAAAAAGAATTTAAAAAAAGAGTCAGGACTGAAAAATGTGCCAATATTCACTTTGTAGGTATGATTTTTTGTTTGTAAGACTGGCTCATATGTAGGCACCGTGCTTTTTTTAGAGAGGATGAAATGGATGACAGATGATCGTCACTAACTCCTATTTATATAATAGTAAAGATAGTTTGTCTCAAAAGGAAAGAAAAAGGGAAATACTGTGCATACAAAAAATCATAAGAACGAGGAAAATATTGGTGTTCTTCTTCTAAGTAGATACACTTCATGCGACCTGCTCATCCACATGGATTTTTGGTACTATCTTAAGAATTCTAGGATCAAACAAATTTTTAAAAAATATATATTTTAACTTCATTAGTTATCTTTTAAAAATAAAAAATAGAATTAGCATAAACAAGGTAGTAAACGTGTTGAATTTTATAAATTTTATAAAGTTTGATCATGACCTAAAACTTTTAGGAGAGCTTAACTATTCTGTCATAAACCTTGTGTAAAATTTTCAAACAATTTAAACCTATTTTGATTGATCAATCAAAAATTGTATATGGTACAAGCACGTGCTCCGAAATTTGTAAGCTGTGCAGCACTATCACAATTTCTGAAAATTCCTCAAGCTTTATCATTATTTGAAAATTTATGGTAATATTAGTGATGCATAATTACTATTCACAAAAAATTTCAAAATTTTCAAACATGGTTTGGACCATTTTTCATTCGGTTGAAATTTGTTAGTCAGCCTTCTCTTGCACTGTAGGAATTTTTAAAACTTCATGAAGCTTGATCATCATATGAAAAATTTATGAAAACATTAATGATACATAATAACCTTGTGAAAAAATTCAAAATTTTCTAAATTGGTTAGTACCATTTTTCATTCGGTTCAAACTTGCCGATCAGTATTTTATCAAGATAGTAGCGATGCTCAAATTTTTAAAAATTCCTCATACATTATAATCACTTTAAATTTTAATGGAAACATAAATAATGTGTCAAAAATCTCCAAAAAACATTTCAAAATTTTTTGACATCGTTTGAACCATTTTCCATTCAATTGAAATTTACATTGATTTCGACAATGTCATCCAAAATTTCAGATTTTTAGCCAAAATTTTAGAAATGTTGGTCCAAAAAATTCTAGATTTGAATTTTTCCTTTTGAATATTTTTTGTATTTCATATGAAATAATGAGATTTTGCTGATATTTCGGATGGTAACAGGATGTAAACTGAAAACGAAATTTGGAACTGTGGTACCGGGCACCAATTCAGTCACAAGCTTGATATCTTAGTCTGGTGGCATTCTAGGCAATTCTTTAGAAAAAAATCCAGATATTCACTGACAACTGTTACTACTTCTAAACTGATAGCTTGAACACTATTAGCAATCAATTGACCATCGCGAACTGCAGTTGCTAGAAACTCCACTCTTTCACCTTTTAGGCTTTCAATTAACACAACTCTTCGATCACAATCCAACACAACCTTGTGTTTGGATAACCAATCTATTTCAAGGATAACATCTAATGTCTGAGTATCCAAGATAACAAGGTTCACTAGGAACTCTATTATATTAATGAGCAACTTAACTCCCAAATATTCTATGTTAGATCGAAGTTCTGATCCACGGGATTGGACTAATAGCATGCACTTAAGATTCATAATATCTAACCCATTCCTAATAGCAAAATCTTGAGAAACAAAGGATTGCAAAGCTCTAGAATCAAATAAAACTATTGCAGGTATCGTGTTAACTAGGAACTTACCTAGTACAACATTCGATGATTCCTGGGCTTCATCAGTCGTGATATTGTTGACACGTCCTCTTACTGTGGCTTGGGGTGTAGCTCCAGCTTGAATAGCTCCACAGTTCGCTCCTAGTGCAGACATCTTGGCAGGTGTAGGGCCAAGATTGAAACGGATAGGTGTAACACTTCCTCTTTTAGGACAACTTTTAGCAAAATATCTCAACTCATTGCAACTAAAGCAATACCTAACTATCATTTGTTGACTTCCTCCTAGTGCATTGTTCACCTGGACAAGTGTCTAGAAGTTCTAACCAACTGGATGTAGTGCAGGGGATGGCGTCTTGAACATAGCTTTTGGTTGAAACCTAACAAACTGATGAGGTGCAACCCTCACTCTCTGCTATCCTTGATGAGCTTCCTGTTGTGCCATTTTGCGCTTATGGTTGTTATCCAGCTCTTTGTGCTTTTCCTCTAGAATAAGGTCCTTGTTGACCAATTCTTGAAAATCAAGAAAATTATGGGTAATCAACCCGACCTGCAATCCTAAATTTAGTCCCTTCATGAAGCAAGACGGCCTTGCCTTGTCTATTGTAATGTCCTTAGTTGCATAACATGCAAACTGTGTGAACTTGTTGAAATAATCAACCATTGATTGGCTTCCTAGCTTGATAGCTCTAAACTCTTTTTTCTTTTAGTCGATGACACCTTCAGGGACATGATATTGGCAAAAAGCAGCAGTGAATTCTTTCCAAGTGATCTCTTGTGGGTTCTCCTATGAAGCACAATAGTTTTTCCACCATTCAGCAGCTATCCCTTCTAACTGATGAGAAGCATAAAGCACCTTCTCATTTCCAACACACTAGGTGATGTGCAGCTTCCTCTCAATTGTTCTAAGCCAATCATCTACTTCTATTGGGTTAGCATTCCCAGAAAAAGTGGACGGACGAGTCCTCATGAAGTCTAACAACTTAGAGTATGGACGACTCCCATTGTTAGCAGCTTGATTAGCATTGTTGATAGTTGCCTGGTTTGTGAAGTTTTGCACTTACTGCATCATGGTTTGCATCAATTGAGTTTGTGTGGCAAGAAAAGCTCCAAAATTCTATATGTCAACTTGGGGTGTTGGTTGAGGAATTGACATCTCGTTCAGGCTCTCACTGGATCGAGATCCACTTCCAATAGCTCCATTGTTCCCTCAAGTCTAAACCATCTGTTGATCACTCCAAGGTTTAGGTTTATAGAAAAGAGAGAAAGAGCATAGACAAGAAACTAATGCAGGGAAAAAGTTTTAAACCCAAACTCCAAATCTAAAGACTTTATTAATTACTTGATACGATTGCTCATAAGTGCCTAAGGGCCATGCAACACATATAGCACACTCAGTAATCATAAAGACTCTTATTAACCTAAGCACACATTTCGAGCACCTAAAGGGCAACACTCCTAACTTAGACCAAAACGACTCAAACACTTGAGTCACTACTGATAGACTAAGTTATCATCTAATCAGTAATCCATTCGGGTTGCGGTCCTCCTAGGGAGTAGTGCGGTGTGTGACGCAACATCAGCACAAACTGGTTCAGATGACCAGGAGTCTAATTGGAAGATGTAGACCCCTACCCCTCAGGCTCCACCTCCTCGAGGTCCTCCTTTGACTCCTTGTCCTCCTGCTCTAACTCAGCTTCTTCTTCTTTAAGATAGAGGGCCTCCTCCAACTCTGTCATCTTCTCAGATGCCATCATCCTAGTCTCGCGAAGATTTGACTTGGCCTTATCCAGAGCTTCATAGACTTCTTTGAGCTCTTGAGTATTAGTCTTCATCATGTTCTCCTAGGTGGTGGCGAAGTGAGCAAGGTAAACGGTAGTGGCATCCTCCTTAGACTTCTTTGAACTCTTGAGTAGTAGTCTTCATCACGTTCTCCTAGGTGGTGGCGAAGTGAGCAAGAAACAATAGTGGCATCCTCCTCTTCTCTGATCCTGGCGTCGGTGCTGGCTCCTCCATGAGGGTGATATCTAAACATGGTGTGCTCCAACTCTCGACAAAGTCCTGGGTGATGCATCAAAGTGCAAGACGTGCTAACTTCTGGATCCCTGCCTCAAAAGAAGACCTCCTCACAGTGATGTGGATAGGATGGCTCGCCATAGTGTTCTCACGAGCGTAGATTGTGATCTTGCATAGCATTTCTCATACTTTACTGCTAACCACCTAGTTGGTACCTCTGTAGATGGGTCTATCAAAGCCTCCAAATAGTTGTAGCATCTTCCACAACTCAGCAGCATAAAGTAGCATTTATAAATGAATATGATAACTAGGTTAAAATGACAGTAAAAAAATAATAATAAAAAATTTCTCAGATATTTTCCAAATAAACTGGCTCACAACTTTAAACCAATTTCCATACTTTTATGGGCATACTGCCTCTATTGCCAAGGTCATTTTATCAAAATCTAATCCTTGACTGTAATCCCCGAGCATTGCTCAATACTGCGACCATGGTTATTCGAATAGGTTTGACACTTTGTAAAGGTTATACACTTTACCCACAAGATATAATCAAACACCACAAAGAAGAGTAATTATAACAAAGCATTTACAATGCTCTATCTAAACCCAGTACTGCGTTCTAAGGTTTCAACACTAAAGGGACTAGTTACCACTATCAGAGCCAGACTATTGCACCATGTGAGTCTACCCATACACCCATAACCCACACCAGCACAACAGTTCAAAATCTAGACATTACAAATTAATCAGCTAGGTTTGTCTCGTACCAGACATGTGGTTGTATGAATGACTTAGTTCAAATGCATGCAAGGTTAAGTCCTTAATTGACCAAGGCAAGACTTACCAAAAATTCACAATTACCATTATCCATACCATCAACTTTCATTTAACAAAAATAACAATGCGACCGTCCAAATGTGACATTGGCCTACCATAAAATCACAACTCTTGCCACTTGTCTCAGTCTAAATCATTTTACCACCGTAGTTGTTTACCATGCACCACGTGCCATCAACAACATTGTGTGACAACACCTAACACACCAATTAAACATCTTTCCTATTCCATTAGCAAGATAACTTTGCTCACATAAAATGATATCAATAACTTTTTGCATAGCTAAGCAAACTATTTACGTTCTAACTAACCTACATTAGCAATTAATAGTTACAAACTAATAAAGAAATATACTAGGGTGACAAATAAATCATGGCATACAAATGACAAGGTTGGCATAACTCAAATTGTTTGAATAATTAATTCCAAATTAACTACAACAAGTATTAATTGAATTAGCATGCAATAGTTTAAAAACAATATAACTTTTAAAACATGGGCTCAATATAATCAAAGCACAACTTACTATCAAAAAGTTATTGATCCTGCTTTGGACCTTACTCTTGAGTTGGCTCCTCACTCACGAATACCTCGGGTACCTCGATGTATACGCAAAACGAGTAATAAAGCAATAAATACCATAAACAAAGAGCAAACTCAACTCCAAAAATGAAATAAAATTTAACATTAAATAGAGATCAATTTTATAACTTTTTAGAACTGGAATCACCTCAATCGGCATTAGTATGAGAGAGAATGAGTTTTCTAAAAATTTGAATAAATGAGAAAATTAGAAAAATAGAAATTCCGAATTTCTTGAATTATTTTACTACTAAAAATCTGATTTATGACATCATGCTGATGTCACTGATGATTTACTGAATAAAAATAAACCGGATAAATCCTTATTAGATTGAGAGGTGGACCCAAGGCCCATGAACACGATCCATGGAATAGTGCAAACACATAGTGGACTCGCGCTACTTTGCGTTGCACTAGTCGATGCAAGCACTGGTGTGGTTCGCCTGATGCTTGACATGTGGCATCATCTGGTGGCTACCCTAGATCTGAAGGCTATGGCTTGCGCATGGGCTATGCCTTCACGGTGCAATCTAGATCACATGGTTGTGCTAGCTTGCGAAGGTAGCAATGGCGCGGCAATGCTACACAATGGGTTTCTTTTCAGTGCTGAGGATGAAGACCAAGGCGACAGAGCTATGGCAAACCTCTGATGGTGTTTGCACCTGGAATTGGAGAGTCTCAACGTAGGCTACTCAACGGTGACCTCAGCGATGGCAGAGACGGCTTGACGACGGTGGAATCTTGTGCAAAAGAATGGTGGTGCACCGAACAACTTTGGTGAGCTTGAACTACGATGCTAGGCTCCTCAACGAGTGTGCTCTGGGGCAATATGTGTGGCGCAGGATGGGCTTTTCAACGTGGGTGGTGGCACATTAAATAGGGGCCCCGACGTCCGAGTTCGACACAACAAACTGCGAAGAATTTGCAGCGGCGGCGGAGTTCGATAGTGATATGGAGAGGCTATGCAGTATCATCTGAACCATCCACATGGAGTACATCGAGAGGTGCCACGTCGCGTGAACAGAACGGACAACCCTCGACTGTTGGATCGAAATCCAATGGTCTAGATGTGTGCAGGTAAGGGTTAATAGTGAGATGGGCTACGGCTTGCGGACTGGACAGGGCAAACGTGGCACGACTTGGGCTAGGCCCGCATGGGTCCAGCCCAAAACTGTTACTAGGCTTTTTATAATATTTTTCAAAATAAAATAAATCTAAAAAATAAGTTAAGCTGAAATAAATAGCAAAAATACCCAAACAATTCCAGAAAAATTCTAGAAAATATTTTAGGGCATTTGAAACTCAAGTAAAATATTTACAACAAAACTTTATTTAAACTTTTTATATTTTTAATAACTTTAACAAGAGGCTCTATTCAAATAAATCTAAAATAATTTAAATAAATTTCAAAAAATTCACAAAATATAAAATGCATATTAAATCCAAGAAATATAAAATTTGAGATATTACACCATTGAGGCTATCCATTCAATGCATTCGGGAGCCACCTTCTAGCTCACCCATCCCCACCTAGTATACTTCATGTTCATCAAGATGTACGGCGTTCACCTGGGTCATGTAGTAATGCAGACTCCGGTAGCTCTTCTCTGTACCCACCAGTGATGTTATCCCACCACACATCCATAGGTGAGTTGTCCTCTGTTTGCTGTTTCAATCTGATAGATGTTCTATTCTTGAATTAAGGTCCATATGTTAATCTTTTTTATAGGCACACACGAAAGAGTGTCACAGGACGTAGAGGTTGGGCACAATGCATGCAGACTCACACTCAACTGTGATTGTGTGTGTTTGAGGATGTCCACGACAAGGTTGTATTGTACGACCACGAGACGTCCTATGAGTACATTGGCTGGTACATCACATGCACACACATTCGAGTCATGTGTGTTATGGATGACCCCTCAAGGAATGTTGCTATGATGGGAGATATGTACCCTGCCTAGCTGGACTTTGCTTTTTACTACTCAGTGAGTAAAACACTCAACATGTCCTACAATTTACAATTTGTACCATGTTTACGGTTTCTTTCATTACAACATCTTTCCATTTGCATGTAGAGCGACCTTGTCTGGAAGGCCTATGAGGAGTTTACCTCCCTTGCGTCTCAAATCGGCTTCAAAGACATGTTGGAGGTCACCATGGGTCACCTTAGAGGGGGTGTTGCACAGTTTGTGGGATAAGACCAGGCATATAGTCCGGCTTATATCGTGTAGGAGGTCCAGAGAGGATGACATGCTTTAGGCTTTGGTACATTCCTCGTTGGTACATGGTCGACATGGCCACCACTACACAGTTGAGAAATCGCACTTACGCACCCCTCCTCCTTTAGATGTGTTCGAGGGCTCCAATTCACAATGTCCCACACCCTATGCCTACATGTTTCTAGGTAAACATTGCGGTACTATTTCGTACATAGCGTGCTCTCCATGAATTCTAAGTCATTTGAATGGTGTCATGTATTTCTTTTGTAGTTTACGATGCACTCTATGACACTGACACGCTCCACGACAGACACGGTGGCTCCGAGGTCAATGACGATTGGATCGTTGACCCCCTGCAGCAGCCCACATGCATAGTGTTTGGTTCTTCACAGTAGTCCACAATCCACTACTTTATTAACCCGATTTGACCACACATTGGCACCTACATTACAAGACCGATTTGACAACACATTGCCCACTATTTTATTAGCCTAATTTGATAACACACTAGCACCTCTTTTGTTAGACCGAATTGACAACTCATTGTTACTAGCTACATCAGATCGACTTGACAACATATAGCTGCCTACTTTATCACACCGAAGTGACAACACACTGTCGTAGCTCCCATCCCACATATAATATTTACGACAAACCAGTAACCAAAAACTGCTTATAAAAATGGCCGCCACTCCACGATCATAGCTAGGACTTCTTTACTAGGCCAACCTCCACAAGCAACAGAGCCACTGCCACATCCAACACTCCCCTACACCGTCGGAGTTGCTGATGTCAGACTACACATGATTCTTCCAAAGTGGAAGTGGAAGACCGAGAAGGTAGGATCCTACCCTAATTTTTCATGCAAGGATGCACCTATGCCCTAGAAGTTTTTGCGGCTAAACTGCAACTACAGTTCTCCGGTGTGGATCATCTAGTCTAGACATCCAGATACCACCGGCTAGGTTTTCTACACATGCAAGGAGCCCACGATAAGTTAATGACATGCGTATACATTCTACAACGCATGTTGCGTTCCCCATACATCTAACTTCATCCAGGCAAAATATTAGGACGAGGATAGATGTTACTTCTTTCAATGAATCGATGGGCAAAATGTACCTACACTACCCAGTTGCACTAGAGCAATTCACCTGTTGAAAACCTTCGCCTCAGACTTAAGAAGATAAAGCAAAGCTCCTGTCCTACCACTCAGAGGAAGCACACTTTTGGAAGCCCATTGATGAGCTTATGTCACATAGGAAGAAGATTGATGAGAAAGCCAACGTGACTCGCTTCCCGGAGGAGCCTAATATCCTTCGTGAAGACTATTATTGGGTGGATGTTGATGGGAGTAATTGGAAGAAAGCCAAGTCCCCAAGTCTCATGAAATCAAAGGGGAAGGCACTGATGGATCGTTCCATTTAGGGTTTGCGACAGCAAGCATGACTTCTTTGTAATTCTAAAAGGCACACGTGTTTCTTAACTGTACTATCTAATTCATGATTCATTTGTATCACCATTTGTATCGCACAAGTAGCAACACTAACACAGGCAACAAACCGAACTTTATGCGCCATATAACTTTCATCGTTTTCAATGCCAATGTAACAGGGGATTGTCCTGTTCTATCCACTTTGTTCAAACAATAAACGTTTCCCTTTATTATATATGCCTAAAACAAATTCTACCATCAGGTAGCCAAAAAGGTCTCTGCTTCTTCTAAAAATGAACAGCTCTGTCACTAGTTCAAATGGTGACAGAGTATTTGCCGCCAGTTCAAATGGCGATAGAGAGCCTACATGGTGGCTACATCAGCATGTCGCCATTTAAAATAGTGACAAAGGTCAGTTTCTATAATGTTTTGGTATATTATTTCTGTAATATTTTGGATTATTTAAAATCAATTCTCTGTGTGTGCGTAGCAGCGTATATATGCATATTAATTGTAACTAGCCAGTGTCATGTGCTACGCTACGTCGTGCGAAATTTCGTCATGTGACGATGAGTTCTGCAAAGCTGGGAATTTTGGTCGCATGACGCTACGCCGCATGAAATTTGGTTCGACGGATATTTTTGGAAAAATTGCGTAATTTCATTTTTCTTGTTGTTTAGAAAAAAGGGCTGCTAGGAGCCGCCGACAAATCTATGGATTGTTAGGAGTTGTTAGCTAATCTGTAAATTTTTTTTGAGAAAACCACGGTGGGGCCTGGATGTAATTTTGTTTTTTTATAATTTTGGTTTTCTTATTTATTTAAAAAAGGATCGCTAGGACCCATCGGTGAATCTGTGGAATGCTATAAACCGTCGGTGAATCTAATGTCCGACGGATATTATTGAAAAAATGTGTAATTTCAATTTTCTCGATTTTTTAAATAGGATGCTAGGAGCCGGCGGCGAATCTCCGGGTTTTTTGGGAGAAAACCATGGAGGTACATAAACGTAATTTTGTTTTTTCACAATTTGGTTTATCTTGTTTTTTTAAAAAAATGGGCCACTAGGACCCGTCAGCGAATCTGTGGACTACTATAAACTGTCGGTGAATGTGTGGTTTTTTTGGAAAAATTCACAGAAAAACATAAATGTAATTTTGGTTTTTTGTGGGTCTAATGTGCTAAAAACTGATTTCTTGGGACCTAAACATATTTTTTTATTTTTTTGGGTCCAATCTGCTAAAACCAGCTAGGAGGACCTGAACGTAAACCGTGGAGGGACCTAAATATAATTTTAGTTTTTTAGGTCCATTTTGTTAAAACTGACGGAAGGACCTAAATGAAATTTCAAATTTTTTGGAGGACCTCTTCGCGAGGAATGTTGAGCCGACACGGCTGGGAGGGCTCCAATCCTTCCCAGTGTAATATATGGTACTAGAAAAATTTTCGCTGCGTAACACGCCGCACGCGTCGTTTTTTTGTAGAACAAATTTCTTGTTTTTTGGCAATGTTTTATTCTTTAAATCGTCGAAATAATGAGCGAAACGGGGAAAAATAGAGAGATAGAGTTGTAGAAATATCTCTTTCGATAAATTATTTGGAAAATATTGGAGACTGAGCTGGAAAACCGTGGTGGGGAAAAAGTCTAGAGGGAAAAGTGTGAAAAATTATTAGAGATGACAACCTTCTTTTGTCGAGTTTAATACTCTACGCGTTCACCGAGCAATAATACCTGCTTAAAAAATATCAAAGATCGAGATGGGAAATCGAGCTGGGAAAAAAGTCTAGAGATAGCAGCACACATATTTCTGGTGACAAAAACATTTTTTTCGAGAAAAACGGAGAAAGGACCTAGACGTAAAGAGCAAGGACCTAAATGTTACGTTTTTGGACCTGTCCGCTATCCTGAAAAATTAGAAAAGGGCTTGTTCGTGATTTTAATTTAACGGGAGCTTTTTTTCGTAAAACGGCGCACGAGGGACCCAAACTCGATTTAGAAAAAAATATCTTCCCCTCACAAAAAATCGCGAAGGACTTATTCGTAATCTATAGGGACCTATCTGTAATTTCAAGAAACGCGGGGAGTTTTTCGCAAAATCGCCAAGGGGGGCACGTGGGGGTGCTCTCCTCCCGGGAAGTCATCCAACTTTAGTAGGGGTACTAGGTTGAGTTGCGCGCGATGCCGCGCCGCGAGGAAAAAATCTGGCTGTTTTTTTAAAAAACTGCGTTGCGGGACCTAAACGTTATTTCAAATTTTTTCGGTTCTAATTCAGCTATAAACCGCGTGTAGGGACCTAAACGTAATTTCGATAATTTCTCGGGTCTATTTGACCTAAAAAACAGCCGAAAGGACCTAAACGTGGTTTTTAATTTTCCGAAAGGACCTAAACATAATTTTCAGATTTTTCAAGGGGCCTCACCGGGGTGGCGACACGTGGCCCCCATGGTTGCGCTCCAATCCTTGGGGCTTTAATATAGAGTAATAGGTTGATCTGCACACTACGTTGCGCCACCTGAATTTCGATAGCATGCGCTCGAGAAAATAAAGTTGGAGGACCCGTACGTGAATATACGAAACTATAGGGTTCTTTCTATAAAATTACCGGTAGAAGGGCCTGGTTGTATTTTTTGTTTCTACAAAACTACCTACCGGAGGACCCAACGTGAATACACAAACTACAGATTTTTTTTTGAAACGAAAAAATAAAGGCGAATGACCCGTACGCGAATATACGAAACGATAGGGCCCTTTTTGCAAAACCACCAATCGAAGGGTCTGGATGTAATTTTTTATTTTCACAAAACCACCAACCGGTGAAAAATAGTCTAGAGGAAAAAGGGTGAAAAATTATTAGAGATGAAAACCTTCTTTTGTCGAGCCTAATACACAAGCTACGGATTTTTTTTGGAAATGAAAAAATAAAGGCGGATGACCTGTACGCGAATATACGAAACGATAGGGCCCTTTTTGCAAAACCACCGATCGAAGGGCCTAGATGTAATTTTTTATTTTTGCAAAACCACCCATCGGTGAAAAATAGTCTAGAGGAAAAAGGGCGAAAAATTATTTGAGATGACAACCTTCTTTTGTCGAGCCTAATACTCAACGCGTTCATCGAATAATAATACATGTTTCAAAAAATATCAGAGATCGAGATGAAAAATCGAGTTGGGAAAAAAGTCTAGAGATAGAGATGCACACATATTTCTGGTGGGGAAAACATTTTTTTCGGGAAAAACGGAGAAAGGACCTAGACGTAAGGAGCAAGAGCCTGTTTGTTACGCTTCGACTCGACTGTCATGCCGGAGGACTCCGTCATGAATATACACGGACTACGGTTTTTTTAAATAACCGGCCGAAAGGACCTAAACACGATTCTCAATTTTCCCGAAAGGACCTAAACGCGATTTCCAGATTTCCGGAGGGCCTCGCCCAAGCGCTGACACGTGGATGGACCTAGACGTAAATAGCAAGGGCCTGGTTGTTACGTTTTTGGACCTGTCCGCTATCCTGAAAAATTAGAAAAGGGCTTATTCGCGATTTGAACTTAACGGGAGGTTTTTTTCGTAAAACAGCGCCAGGGACCCAAACGCGATTGGGAAAAAATATCTTCCCCTCACAAAAAATCGCGAAGGATCTATTCGTAATCTATAGGGACCTATCCGCAATTTGAAGAAACGGAGGGGCTTTTTCGCGAATTGGTGTGCGGTGACACGTGGCTAGGCCGGTTGAGCTCCATTTCTCCCGCGTGTAATAGGGTTGATATACATAGGAAAAAAAAAGTAACAACATTGATAGTGTTTGTACCTATGACATACAAATTTTGTACTAAGACGACTAATACAATTGATCGATATCTAGCAATATACTTGGCAGATATGCTCAAAACTACAACTCTTTCCATTTCACTATTTTTATCATGATCTTAGAAGTCTTTGTTTCAAAATTAGGAGTATTTGTCTGCCGAAGAAACAGAGAGTACATGTCACAAACTTCATGATTTATCTGTAAGAAAGAACCGGATAACAGAGAGAAGAACAGAGAATAGAATGTATGAACTTAGATGAACTTGGAGAGGAAACTAGCATTCGATCTTCCATAACGAATCTGACAGACTTTTCAAGATTTAAACCTCTCCGATAGACCCGACAGTGGGCCAATCAACACACGCAATGACAAGTCTTAATACACGACTCCACAGGGGATAACGGCCTGCATATCAGAGCCCATCCGGCACACAACATTCCTCCCTTAAAAACAAAGCTTGTCCCCAAGCCGCGCCTCAAAAATCGATGACGCAGTCTGAAGCATTCTCCTGTGTGCCAACGAAGATGACAACCCGGACCAGCGGATGAGTACTGAAGAAATTGCTTGACCCCCTTGCTTAATAAGCCGGCGCTCCAGAATCTCCGCCGGAATTGGTTGTGCAGCCACCTCAATGCAATGGACAGAAAGTACCGAAGACACATTTGCAGAAGAGGGAATATGCCGCTTGAGCTGAGAGACATGAATAACCGGATGAATCTTACATCCTGCAGGCAAATCCAACTTATATGCAACCGAACCAACTCTGGCCACAATAGTGTATGGACCATAGAAGCGAAAACAAAGTTTCTGATTGCTTCGAGTGGCGACGGATGTCTGGGCATAAGGCTGCAGCTTGAGATAAACCTTTTCCCGACAAAGAAACTCTCGCTCAGAGCGAGACTTATCGACTTGTGATTTCATACGCAAACAGGCTCTCTCAAGTGTTGTTTGAGCAATCGCATTACACGCTGCGATCATCCAACCACACCAACATCATGAATCGGACTAACATTCACAAAGGATAAACCAAAATGGCGAGGCGGTAGTAGAGAGCACTTCGAACGGAGATTTCGACGGTACCGATCGAAAAGTGGTGTTATACCAAAACTCCAAGAGGGCAACCAATTTGACCAGCGCTTAGGGCATGCATGGACAAAACATCGGAGATAAGTTTCCACACTGCGATTCAAACGTTTCGCTTGCCCATCCGCTTGAGGATGGTAGGCGTAACTCATATTGAGTTGAGTATCGACGATCGGAACGACTCTTGCGAAAAGAGCTAGTGAACACCTTATCTCTGTCAGATACAATAGCAGTCGGAAGTCCATGGAGTTTGTAAACCTGATTGAAGAACACTTGAGCAACTTGTAAAGCTCAAAAGGGGTGCACCAAGGGCAAGAAATGGCCATATTTGGAGAATTTATCAATAATCACCAGAATGGTTGTGTACTTATGAGATGGAGGAAGGCCCTCAATAAAATCCATACAGATAGTATGCCATGCGTGCTGTGGAACAGACAGAGGCTGAAGCAAACCCGGAAGCTTAACATGCTCAGTTTTGGCTTGTTGGCAAATGTCACATCCCTGCACATAACGCTGAACCATCTCTTTCATTTTCGGCCAAGCAAACATCATTTTCACCTTATGGTAAGTGGCATGTACTCCAGAGTGCCCCCCTATACCACTACTGTGCAAAGCTTGAAGAATATGTTGTTGAGCTAGAGAATTACCTCCCACCCAAATGCGGTTTTTAAAACGAATCACCCCATCAGTCAATGAATACCCGCGGTCATTGGAGCCGATTAAACACAACTCAAGATACAATTGCTTCGTTCTTTGGGTCATCCTCATAACCCGCAATCAAGTTCTCTAGCCATTTTGGAGTGCAAGACGAAATTGCTTGAAGTTCCTCAAGATGTGGCTTCCGTGAGAGAGCATCACCGCCATATTCGAGTTCCTTTTGTATTGAATTTGAAATTGCAACCCAAGCAATTTAACAAAAGCTTTATGTTGCATTCCTATTGTCAATCGTTGCTCCATAAGATGCATGAGAGCCTTCGATCAAGACGGATGAGAAACTCACGGTGTTGCGGTGCACGGCACCATTTGGTCACAACCGACAATATGGCCATGCACTCTTTCTCATATAACGACAGGCTCGGTTCTTGCGACTCAAATGCTTGCTAAGGAACACAATAGGGTGACCCTCCTGCATTAAGACAGCACCAATGCCCTCATTACTAGCATCTGTCTCAAGGATGAATCGCTTGGTGAAGTCGGGCAGCACAAGTACTGGAGCATGTACCAGAGCTTGTTGCAGGTTCCGAAAGGCATTGTCGGCAACTGCATTCCACTGGAAGGTAACCCCCTTTTTCAGCAGCTGCGTAAGGGGTTTACACAGCAGCCCATAATTCTGAATGAACTTCCGGTAATAACCGGTAAGCCCCAGAAATCCCCTCAATGCCTTGATATTTGTTGGAATTGGCCAATCCAATACTGCGTGTACCTTGGACGGATCAGTTGACACCCCAGCTACCGATATGATATGCCCCAAATAAGCTAACTGTTGCTGCCCAAACGAACACTTGCCCTTGTTGATGAACAATTTGTGAAACTCAAGAATGCGCAGAACTTCAGTTAAATGTTGAGCATGGTCAGCCAAGGAACGGCTATACACCAATATGTCATCCACAAACACCAAGACAAAGTGACGCAAGGCTGGGCCAAAAATCTGGTTCATCACACCTTGGAAAGTGGCTGGTGCGTTAGTGAGACCAAATGGCATGATAAGGAATTCGTACAAACCTTGGTGAGTGCGAAACGATGTCTTGTGTTCCTCTCCTGCAGCCACCCGGATTTGGTGATAACCGGATCGCAAATCAAGCTTGGTAAACCAGCTAGCACCTGCCAATTCGTCCAACAGTTCATCAATCACAGGAAGTGGATGTTTGTTTTTCACCGTAATCGAGTTCAGCTTGCGATAATCAACGCAGAAGCGCCAAGAACCATCCTTCTTCCTGACCAACAGTACGGGAGAAGCAAAGGAACTAGTGCTTTGCTGAATAATACCCTTCTTCAACATGTCAGCCACCAACTGCTCAATGACATCCTTCTGATGCGGAGAATACCGATAAGGGCGCACATTCACCGGCTGTGCACAAGGTAGCAGTGGTATGGAATGATCAAACTCGCGCCTAGGAGGCAAGGAGACTGATTCCTTAAATAGGTGCTTGAATTCCTCCAACACCTTCAGCAGAGGTGGTGGCAGGTCTGGTGCAACTCCTTCATTTACCCCTAGTCGCTCTTCCTGAGGCTGCTGGCATAGTTGAATCACATGAGACACAGCTTCCCGCCGCAACAATCCCTTAAGCTCTTTTGCATCAATGCAGTTGTTGGGAGATGGAACATCCTGTATGCCTTGAAGTTGGACTTGACGGTGATTATGAGTGAATTGTATGCACTTACTTCCCCAGTGGATCCACATGGGACTATGTTCCTCCAACCAATCAGCTCCCAAGATCATGTCATAGCACCCCAGTGTGAGCACCCTCATGTCCTGCTGAAAGGTGTGACCCTGAACCCACCACACAAGCTACGGCACCATTTGATCACAAACCACCACTCTACCATCAGCCACAGTTAAATGGATAGGTGCAATAGCTTTTGTCGGAGCTTGTAACTTTTCCAACAAACCCTTACAGACAAAAGAATAAGTGCTGCCGGAATCCACAAGAATCAGCACTTCCAGTTTACCCACCAAACCCAACAGCCACAGAGTTCTACGTCGGTTGTGCCCTTGTTGTTGTTGCTCTGTGACAGCCAACAGTTCCTCATGGACAAGGACATCAGTTTCACCAGAATCTTCCTCGGAAGACACTGGTATATGTAGCGCCTCCATAAGCTCCTCCAATACATGTAAAGGCACATTTTCAGGACACTTATGTGCTTTGTTCCATTTCTCCCCGCACACAAAATAGAGTCCATTGGCTTTTCTGTAAGCTCGCAGGGCATCCAATTTATCCTCTACCCTACTGCTAATGATCTTCTTCTGGTCTTCAACCCTTCTACTTTCCTCCATCTTGCTAGGCACCTTGAGTTTATCCAGGAACTTACTTCCTCCCCTTCCGTCAGTTCTCGGATACGATTTCTTTCTCACATACTCCAACTCCTCCTCCTACACTGTGCTAGAGCTGCTTCTTTGTTTCCACATCTCCGGGTTATGCAAAGACAATTGCAGCCCTGATATCTTCGCCAAGACCACTCAGAAATGTGTCACAAAGAAAGTATCATCTGTGATGGATTATAAAGTAGCAATTGATGTTGTAGCTTTTCAAACAAGTCAAGATACTCGATTATCGAACACATGCGCTTCAAGCTAATAAGTTGGTTCATCCGACGCTTATCTGAGTTCTTACCAAATCATTGTTCCTTCGCTTCACATAAGGATTCCCAATCCTCAAATCTCCCTTTAGCCTCCATAGTCTGCAGCCAAAACGCTGCAGTCCCCGTAAAATGCAAGGCCACCAATCTCGTACGAATTCCTGGATGAACCCCCAAAACTTCAAAATAATTTTCACACCGTTCTCTCCATAGACGCGGATTGTCCCCATCAAATTTTGGACACTCGATCTTAGGCAAGGCCTGACGAGATTGCCAAAATGCACCCGCTCCTTGCCCATTCTCCATAGCTCTGCCGTCCACAGGCTTTGACTCGAACACCTGCACTGCATGAGGCCAATCTTGTCGTCCCACCGCAGCAGGAATGGGCGGGGCTCCCAGAATGCCCTTCTTTAGATCAGGGAAAGCGTTCGGCCCCGATGACTTTGTGGGTGCGATCGGATCCTGATATTGGGATGAAGAGGGCAACGAAGTGTTCGGTGGTACCTGGTGGGGATCCAAACTTGGTCGTGCTTCTAGGATCTCCACCCTTCCCCTTACCACTTCTACGGCCGATCGTACTTCCCCAACTTCCATTTTCACTCCCTGGACATCATCCAAAATCTGATTCAAGAGGGCGTTGATCCCCTCGAACTGCCCTTCCACCGATTACAACGCCGCAAACATCCTTGTTTCCCACTGAGTTTGTTTCTTCTTAGGCGCCAGATCGAAGTCCGGAACTCCCCCCCGGGTTAACCAGATGAAGCAACAAAAGTTTTCGCGGAAAATTTCTCAGGATCGATGTGCTCGAATCCCCGAAATTCTCCAATCTTTGCCTGGGAAAATTTTTTTACAACCCCGACAGAGTGGTTGAACCGTGCTCTGATACCATATGTCACAAACTTGCGACGATTCAGAAGAAAGAACCGGATAACAGAGAGAAGAACAGAGAATAGAACAGAAGGAACTTAGATGAACTTGGAGAGGAAACTAGCATTCTGATCTTCCATAACGAATACGACAGACTTTTCAGTATTTAAACCTCTCCGCATAGACCCCGACAGGTGGGCCAATCAACACACGCAACAGCAAGTCTTAATACACGCACTCCACAGGGATAACAGCACACGCAATACTGTAAACCATCCGGCACACAACAGTACAGCTGCTACGATGCTTTCACTCTCTACCCTATTTAAATATTTTGAAAGAGGTTAAGTGGATGTAGAATGCCATGTAATAGGGACATGCATCATCATGCCTCATTAACTAAATCTTAGTATTTCCTTGATCTGTATGTACGATGGGCTGCGGTACATGAAATCCTTGTGCAATTTTGACAACAATTCACAAATTATTGTTTCACCTGGATCGGTAATAACATTTTGTCCCTCCGAAACCTAACCGTAAAATGGAAGGAGAAGAATTTTCTTAAAGCGGTGCAAGTTGAAGGAGTTGAAAGCATTTAAAAACATCTTGCAGTTTACTAGAGTCTGGATTTTTAGTTGTGTCTACCAATGGGATGTTGGTTTACAGTCTACAAAACTCAAGACGAGTGAAAAACATAGCTGTAATTTGTAATTAGACCTCACTGCAAACAGATAAGAGCAGAGTGCAAAATTACGAGTTTGAGGTTCCATCTATTCACCAAATGAATTTGGCAAATATTTACCAACAATTTTCGAGGCTAGTACAGTGAAAAAGAAAAGATTTCAAGATCTCCGTTGGAATGAACTCCGAAGAACCTAGAAGAAGAAGAAGAAAGAAGATCATTAAATCTATAGACCAATTCACAAGGAAAGATCTGATTTATCACTGTTCTAGTAAAAGTTCCTCACTTCCCCAACTTGGTCAACTCGCAGCATCATTTTTTTTTAATTTGGGGCCTGTTTCAAGGGGGCATTTTAGACATGTTGGAAAATCTACTAATCTTAAAAATTTCTGAAAAATCCTCCTCGTCCAAACTCCAAACACCTCTTATTGTTTGTGTATCAGGTGTAGACGTGTAGTCTGCACATAGTACTTGGCCGAAGGACTATTATACCTTGGCCCGAATTTCTTGTGTAGTGTGACAGTGACGGAGAAGAAGATCAAAGGAGGATCATGCGTTGATCTTATCCGGGCAAAGCGCAGATCAAAGCACCATGCGTTGATCTTATCCAGTAGACTAAATATAATCAGTGAGACTGCTCCACTAGCATGCGTTCTGTTCATGATGGTTTTGTTCTTCAGAGTGGTGTGTCAACCACTCAAATGATTAGCTATGGTTGTCACTCAAGATATTAAAAAACTAGTGAAGAATATTAATTCAAAGAATCTGTATTAGCAGAACGCATGCGGCTAAACTATATTTATTTTGACAAGAGATATCACGATGAATATCTAGATTGGACTTATAAAAATATATGGTTAAATTTTATCATGAAAAATAGTTTCTTAGTATTATACTTTTGTAATTTTATTAAAATATGACGTAAAATTCAACAGTCCATGTCGTATCTTATTGACCAAAAGGATTAAATAAAACGTCAACTTTTTCTTGATTCGAGGTGATGCCTCCTTGCAAATTCATACCTAAATCACCATTGGCTCCATTGGCTCTAAGCAACTCTTCTCTCTTTTGAACTGTCCTCTCGGTCCCAGCCACGCTCTTCAGTCTCTTCTCTCCAACCAAATCGGATCGGCAATACCCTGTACGTCGTCGCCGGCGTTGCCCACTCCGTCACCACCGTCATCTCCCACTCCCTCACCTCCGGTGTCGCGCCGTCGCAAGGGGAGCGACCAAAAAACTAGCTGCACTTGTGCCCAGCCGCGGCGCACCTCATCGGTGCCGCCTTGATTGATGTGGCAACCTCACCGGCGATAGCGTTCGCCCAGCGGCAGGTCCACGTCGCCGCGACCCGTGCAGCCGCGCCTCCCACTCGATTTTGATGTTTGCCCTGAGATGAAATTTTCGTTGTTGAAACTTTCCGATTTAAATTTTCCCGAGTTGAAAGTTGCCAATTCGAAAGTTCTTTGTTTTCTTGAAGTCTTTTGCAATCCGACAGAAAGACGAGGAGGTGGAGTAAAGAGAGGGGGCAGCGCAGTGTGGGAGCTCCTCACCGACGCTCCTGTAGTTTTCCATAATTAGACTCCAAATTGCTCCCTACCAACATCTCATATTTCCTATTCAAAGAAAATACGATGAGTTTGTCCAAAGGCCTGTCTGACCCGACTCATCTCCGAGCGATCTTGCGTTCATCAGCACTGATCGATTGATTGATGCAACAAGATCAGACACGTAAAGAAAAGAGGAATAGGCAGCAACAGGATCAAGATGGCTTGAGAAGAATTTCGATGACAGGGTCTATATATATGGCATACATCGGTAATATGAAACGGAGCGAATATATATTTCGTAGTACGACGACTAATACATGGCAGATATGCTCAAATCTATGGACGCTAGCATTTTCAATAGCACGGGGATGGCCAGTGGCGTAGCCGCCCCCGTCAACCCATTAACTCAGTAATTAGTAAAAAACTCCTGCGTCCTGCGTAGGCACGTAATACAGAGAGTAGAGACTACATATTTATATTGTATACAATTTAAATTTTAACTATTTTACAATATGTCAATAGTCATAGTAGTTGAATTTGGATGCTTCTTTTTAAGCCCCCTCTTTGAAACTTTCTGGCTCCGCAACTGGGGATGGCGTCCATTGTAGACGGAAATTCAGAAGTGGCATGAGTGGACACTTCATCTGATCATCATATTTCTCCATCCCACAGCTCCTCCAACGACTTGTAAGGCCCGTTCGTCGACACAAAACGCTCCCCCTGCCATACCTTCCTCTGCGGTGAAGTCGCGATCATCTCCTTCTCGTCCTCGCTCAGCTCCCAGTTGAAGATCTCCATGTTCTGCTTCAGCCTGTCCTTGTTGAAGCTCCTCGCCACTAAGCACACGCCCTGCTCGTACAGCCACCTCAACGCTACCTATATATGTGTAGAAATATGTACATTAAACAATCACGTTACAAATCCATCAGGTTTAGAAACTTAATCCAACCAACCTAATTTTTCTTAATTTTTTTGAGGAAGATTTTAATGTTAATTTCAGTATAACAAAAAACTAAATGCTGGTGAAACGAATTTTTTTTTGGTTTACCTGAGCAACCGTCTTGCCTTTCCTTGCAGCGACGTCGTGCAGCACGACGCTCTCCATGACGGCGTTGGAGCCCAAGGCACTGCCGTACGCCCCGAGCGGCGAGTAAGCGGTGACGACGACGCCGCTCTTGGCGCACACATCCCGCACCTTCTCCTGTCGCCACCCGACGTTCATCTCCACCTGGTTCACGGCCGGTGGCACGGCGGCGAAGGAGAGAAGCCGGGACATCTTGGCCGCCGAGAAGTTGCTCACGCCGATGGACCTCGCGAGGCCCAGGCGGTGGCACTCCTCCATACCGCGCCAGACGCCTTCCATGTCGAACGCCACGAAGTCGCGCATCGAGAGGCCGCCGGCGGAGTCCTTCTTGGCGGCGGCGACGGGCCAGTGGACGAGGAACAGGTCCAGGTAGTCGAGGCCGAGGCGCGCGAGCGACTCCCGGAGCGCGGGGACGACGCGGGCCGGGTGCGTGTCGGTGATCCAGAGCTTGGAGGTGACGAAGAGGTCGGCGAGGGAGGCCACGGCGCCGAGCCGGACGGCGTCCGCGACGGCGGCGCCGACCGCGCCCTCCGTGCCGTAGAACGACGCGGTGTCAAGGTGACGGTAGCCGAGGCGGATGGCGTGGAGGATGGTGGCCGGCAGGTCGTCCGGCGTGCGCAACGAGCCCGTGCCGAAGCCCAGCACCGGCATCGCGTGGCCCATGTTGAGGGTCACGCACGGGATGGCCGCAGCCGCCGTCGTGCCACCGCTGTGTCCGTCGGCTCCGGCCATCGGGCTCTTGGGATTGGCAGGTTGGGTTTGACTCGTCTTGTGCTCTGCCTCTAGTCGTTGAGAACTGCTAAGAGATAGGTGTGGATTAATGATTTTATTAATAATATAATTTTAAATAATATTTATAGAAATAATATGCTGAAAAAAAACACAAATACCCTTTATCGCCATTTCAACTAGTGACAGAGAGTGGCTATATAGCCAGTCGAGCGCCCAATTGCCAGAACAAGTGTTTGTTCCCACGCAAGAGAGAAAGAAAGGGTGAGGGAGAGGAAGGGGACAAGAAGAAAAGGGGAAGGAAGAAGAGGAGGAAGGAGAGGACGAGGAGGAGGTTGTAGGCTACGTGTCGCAAGTATAAATTTCTGTCATATCTATTACGTTTCAAAATATTAATTAGCGATTAGATTATTAGATTTGTAAGAAATTAGGTGTGTAGAATAGCAATATTTGTGTAGGTACAGAACTTAACAACTAGATTAATTAGATTTGTAAGTAATAAGGTATGTAAGATAGCAATAGTTGTGTAGACACATGACTTAGCGACCAGATTAATTACGCTTGTATGTAATTAGGTATGTACAATAGCAATAGTTGTGTAGATATACGACTTAGTGACCAGATTAATTATGTTTGTATGTAAGTTGCTATGTAGAATAGCAATAGTTGTATAGATACAAGACATAGCGACCAGATTAATTATGTTTTAATTACCTATGTAGAATAACAATAGTTGTGTAGATATATGATTTATTACTGTGAACATAATTCTACAAAGAATAGAAATGTTGGGTTATTACATATTTGTCGGGAATGTCCAATTTTTTATGCTTACGTTTGTATGTACAAACTCGTGTTGTATCATTTGTAGTTACATTTTTTAGTCGTAGCAAAAGTAAATGCTTAAATTGTAGATATGGCGGGTGACGAGGCACGTGCACAGCTATAATATGAGCTGCTAGATCCGATGATAGATGTGTCACATCACAACCACTTGTCCATGTTGACCCCGACAGAGGGTGAGCCGTCGATCGAGTTTGGCTCCCTCCTCTTGCGCATCCCAATGAGGGCATGGTGAATCGATACGCGATGGGTTTTGAGGTGAGTGCACTCATTTCATAGTTGTGTTAGGATGTGTTGTACATATCACACAATCATACTGACAATGTCTTCTGTAGGTTGAGAGCAGGGTTACATCCTCCAACACGAATGGTGGATACGACCAGCACGAATGGTGCAAGACAGGTGTAGCGTCTCCAGGAGATTTCCATATGACAAGTGCCTTCTGACAGCTCTCGTCGATCGCTGGCGACCGGAGACACGCACGTTTCACCTGCTGTGCGGAGAGATGGCTCCGACACTTGAGGACGTCAGCTACCTTATGGGCCTTTCGTGCATTGGTGATGCAATTGTGCCTCAGAACGTTGACCCGGAGTGGTGTACAGAGCTACTTGGTAGGTTTGACAGAGTGCTATCTGAGGGGGCAACCTACGTGCAATTCTCTAGTGTGCATGGTCCAACACAGAAGTGGCTAGCGCAGTTCTACAAAAGTGTAAATTCGTTTGTACATTTCTATTTCATTTGGTGCTTCTATTATCGAATTGACCATTATGTTTTGCAGCCAGAGAGGATGGCGGACTGTAACATCCCAAATTTTCCTTTTTCTGGATTTATTATGCTTTATCCTTATATTTGAATTTTCTGAGATTTATTTAATTCTTTTTGTATTTATTGAAATAGGTCATTTGCTATCTTTTATTTATTCTATGTAAAGTATTGTTGATCTTTTGCTAGAAATATTTTATCTGGATTCTAAATGTCTTAAAGTACTTTTTGGAATTTTTCTGGATTTTTCTGTTATTTTTGCTATTTTATTTGGCTTTATTTATTTTCTTGATTTATTTTTATTCAAAATTGAATTAAAAATCAAGTGAATAGTGTTGGGCCAAAACTATTCAGTCCAGCCCGTTTCTCCACACACAGCCTAGCCCGCCGCCATTGGAACCCTAGCCGCCCGCGCCTCTGCCATTTGATCTCTATCGGACGCCTGTCATCACGCCGCGATGACGCCCACTGTCGCTTGTCCGATCAAGCCCACGTGGACGCGTGAGATGCTGCCGCGTTGGCTCGTCCGAATCCACTGCGCCGCTGTTTTCCCCCGCGAACCTCGGAGTTTGTTTCCGTTCGTTGCACACCTACCGAGCCGCTATTTAATGCGCCACCACCGTCATTGCGTTCCCCACCTCGTGCCGCACCCGTAGCCCCCTCGCTCGCTACCGGAGTCACCGCGTTCGCTCGCAGGAGATCGCCGGAGTTATTTGTTCTAGCCGCTTCGGTTGTTGCCTCGTTCCGCCGTCGCCGATTCGTTTTCGCCGTGTCCGAGGTCACCGAAGTGACGCCCGTGTCAAGCCACGCCGACCATGACATTCCCCGCCACCAAAGCTGCCCTCTAGCGCCGCCACCGAGGTCTTCTTCCCCATCTCTAATAAACCCTCTCGCCGCCCTACCATTGCCCTCGCGAGCTTTCTCGGCCATCTGATCATTTGTGTGCCCCAAATCCCACCACATCTGCGCCGTCTGCTTCGCCATTGCCGTCGTCAGATCTTCAACCCTCACTATTAGATTTTGATCATATGGTTTAGATTTCACCGCGTGTCAGCTTCGTGTGCCGCTGTGCTGATAGTTGTCCACCGTCCGATCCGGATTGAGTGCTTCAGATCACTCCGCGTGTCACGCTTTTGCAGCAGTTGTATCAGATCTGGTCGGCCGTGGTGTTGCCACACATCGAGCCCGCAATAGAACAGAGCCGCGTTGCATCATCTAATCTCAAATGTTCATTTTGAACTGAATGGATGAGATTGCGCCAAGGTCTCCGCAAGTAGCGCTTTGCCACATGTCGCATTCCGATTGGTCCAGCATTGCCGTTGACGTCACGGCTTGTGTCAGTCAGTGCATGGCACAGTGCCGCCAGTCCACCGTGGACTAGCGCCGCCGTGGACCAAGTCCATGTGCTGTTGACGCGTGTCAGCCTCTGGTTGCAACGCGTGTTAGCACGTGATTGGGCCACGTGTCAGCTGACGTCATGCTAATGTCATAATTCAATTTTCTTTAGAAAAATAATTTGGTCAAAATTTAATTCGATGCTAACATCATCCTTGGTCGTGCTGACATCATAAATAAGAATTTCTCATATAAAATTAATTTGGAATTTCTGATTTTTTGTGATTTTCCATTTATTTCAAACTTTGAATGGCTATATATTTTGTATCGAGCTTCGATTAGGGTAATTCCAATCTCTAAAAATTTATAAAATCATACTCTATTTATTGGTGAATTTTATTTAATTTTTGGAGTTGATTTTGCTCTCTGTTTTGGGTATTTATTGCTTTCTCTTTCGTTACGAGTAGACCTTGAGTTGCCTGGTGAGTTTGTCGTCGAGGAGCCAGCACTTGATCAAGTTGCAGAGCAGGACTCAGAGCTCTTTGAAGGCAAGTCGTGTTTTGATCATGTTGAACCTATGCTTTAAATATTATATTGTTTTAATGTATTGCATGATATCTCAATTATCAATGGTTTTCTATATGTTGGGAATAGCTAATCGTCCATTTGAATTATATGTTGGAGACACCAACCGGTACTGATAAGGGCCTCAGGGGCTTACGATGTCTTCGCCATGTAATCTCCAACCGTCTCGATACTCTATCAAGACGGGTGAGGGAACCGGGACTGATGTCCTTGAGCATTAGTCCCGGATGGCTTGTACCGGTTCAAAAACCGGTACTAAAGGCCGTTTTTAACCGATACCGAATGCCAGTTCTGTAGTAGTGTAATATGTATTATGAGTTGATTTCTGAAATGGATGTGATAATATGCTTGTGATGTAATCTGTAATCTCCTTGTTTCAAAGGGTATAGCTAATATTTCCTAAGGCTAGCCAGTAAACAGAAAAAGTATATGAATACAAAGTAATATCATAGACGGTTCTTTAAAAAAATCGTTTGTGATACACCTCATATCACAGACTATTCCTACTAATAATCGTATGTGATGTTCAATTATCACAGATGATTCCCAGTAGGAACCATCTTTGATAAGTCGATATCACAGGCAGTTTATACTCAAAATCATCTCTATGATATCTACTTATTATAGATGGTTTACACTCAAAACCACCCGTGATATGATTTTCACAGACGGTTCGTGAACTATCATTGATAAGTCGTTATTATCACTGACACATAATTACAAACGGTTCACAAAACTGTCTATGATGAGGTTTTTGAACCGTATGTGATAAGATTTTCTGTACTAGTGCCGCTATGTATCTTCCCCAACAGCCCTGCTCAGGTTAGCGTCATTCTGAAATTTTCTCTCTCCTAATTGGATGCTAACGGTGGCTATGGATGGAAAAGCTAATGGTGATGGCATTTTTAAGTATTTTTTTGGACTGTGTATGGAGAATGTGAGTGTTTTGTTGCTGAATGCACTCAAATTTTGAGCACTTAAATCTAGATTCAATAGATAAAATCAATTTGCCTCATTTCCTCCCTATTTGAGTACTATGTTATAAAGGAGTTTGCAATATTTTAGGCATAGGATGAGGAAGCCTTTTACATCAATTATATGCTAGTTTTACATAAATTAAATTATGTAAAAATGATATGACAATTTATAAAAAAAAGACATTATTCTTTTCTACACTGCCTTTATACATTCATTATATACTAGTTTTACACAAATTAAATTATTAAAAACAAGATACAATTGTAAAAAATAAACAAAACAAACTACAAAAAAACACAACAAAGAAGAATGTAGATCACAAAGTGAAAACGATAAAATACAACGTGGATTACAAAGCAATATCTATAAGACAAAAAATTGAGTGTTCACAACAAAAAAAAACACCAATATATAATAAACAAAAAATTGAGTGCGATAAACAAAAAAAATGTCGAATACCATTTAGCAATTTCCTTTTTTGTCTTTGAGATTGTACAAAGCAAATTTACTATAAAAGAATAGCTACCTTCTATGATACTTACCTTCTATGATACTTCTTAGTCTTTTATTTTTACCTGACGTGTGATAGCTTCATCCCTAACAGGCTAGATGGCTATATCCCATTCAGCCTCATCTAGGCAACCAAACACACCCATATTTTACAAGTTACACACCATCAAGACATCAACACACTTGACTAGTTTTCAGGCTTTTTTCTGAAATATGGAGGAAAATTGTAGTAAAATTTTTAACATCCATTTAATTAATCCAGAGTTTTAGGCCCTGTTGGGTCAAAGTTAACTCTGGTGTCAGCCAGTCAGCAAATGGGTAATACGATTGCAAGGTGAATGCCCATTGTCCTTGGATAGCATTATTGCTTTCTGTTTTCTCCAATTCATTGCAAGAGATGAGAAGCTGTGAATTGTTCAGCCTCTGCAAGCAAAACTGGAGCTGCAAGCACAAGTGTTACATACTGGAATTTTTTTTTTGGGATCAGCCAAATAGGGGCAAAAACACCATTGCCTTCATAGCATTTCGTATTATGATGCTGAGCTGCATATCGCTCGAGGTAGACAACAGTAGGGAAGCGAAGATACACACAGACCAGTTGGAGATGTGAAACAATGACACCGATCGAACACTGCCACATGAAGAGCAGCTAGATGCAAATCTCAAGCCTCCACGAGAAAATGGGAACGATAATGTACATAAATGTTGCATGATATCGTGTGCATTTGCACTTCTTTTTTCTCTCTTTTTCTCAATGGTTGGCAATCCTGCATCCATT
The DNA here is from genome assembly GCA_036346375.1 of Guadua angustifolia. Classification (NCBI taxonomy): domain Eukaryota; kingdom Viridiplantae; phylum Streptophyta; class Magnoliopsida; order Poales; family Poaceae; genus Guadua; species Guadua angustifolia. The sequence goes on from CM070507.1 coordinate 55,920,794, forward strand.
CTTTTCTTCCGACTCTTCCGCGCCAAAACTAAGCTAAAATTGAAAGGGAAAAAAAAGAAAGAACAAAGAAAAATTCAGAGTTTAGACCACCTCATTTCAGAAACAGCTCTTCCTCAGTACTACCAGCCACTGCTAGAGCTTAATTTCTTTGTGGTGATGAAGAGAGCTATCAAGGCTAAACCGGAAACGAAATGAAACCACCTGATAAGCCGCTCTTATCTGACACCAGACTCCTTGCACGATTTGCCTATCCCCTCCCTTTCAGATCAATCACAACGACGCTAATGTTATCAGAACTCTCCCTGCCGAAGGCAAGCCTTGCAAGGAGCGCGGCGGCGCGGTAGCAGCGAGGCTCTGACTGTTGGCCTACTGCTGCGGGCGCGTTAGTGCTGCTGGAAGCGGCTTCGCCGCTCCCAGCTGCACGGTTTCTTGGCGGGCTTCTTCCATCTTCAAGGCAGTGACGAGCAACGTCGCAAGCGGTCTCGTTTGATATCACGTCCCACATCCCGTCGCTCGCGAGGATCAGGCACTCGTCTTCCACTGTTCTTTCGGTTATGGTGATCTCTGGCTCACATATCACTTCAGGCTTTAGGAACTTGTCTCCTGTTCAACAGTAGAGTCAGTTGTAGATATGAAAGAACTATTCAAAATTATAAATTCGGGAAATGTTGTCAGGGAATCAAAGCGTCAGAAATATGTTTATAAGAACAGCTCTCAACCGTTCATGAAAACCCAAAGTCCTGCAGATAATACATTAGAGGCAAAGACCAATGTTGCTAGTATGTCAACAAACCATCATTTCTAGATCAAATGGGGATGCATCGGTACATGGTAACATACTTGCTAAAGGTAAATTGTTAAAAGGATCTAGCTCTTGGTTGCAAACAGGACTTCCAATAATTCTGATAAATTTCACGACAAACAAAATGTGGCATGAGTATGATAAATACTACACATAATTTCCAACTTTTAAGTACAACATCAGTGAGTTTGCCATGTTTATTCATATATTTGTCTGCACAAACTCTTTTCAAGCGAGCTGTTTATAAGAACACTAACTTAAAGTGAATCTGCATAGAAAGCTAATGCAACACAAGAAAGTTATAGATGATAGCGCCATGACCCAAGGTTGTTGGTGAGTATTTTGCTACTGAATTTATTATACCTACTGGCAAAATAATGTAGTATGTCAATTTGAGAGATGCACTGTAATAAATAGTTCGACCTAATATAATCAGATAGTAGGCTGCACCAATCACCTACTGGTTCTGGAAGTGCTATTAACTATCATCAATCACCCCATTAGTACAGTCCGCAGTTGATCTAGAAAACCTAGGCATGTTTTGTTTGGACTATAAACATCATTCCTAATTAAAACTCATTTTAGATAAACAACGAACACCCAGTTCGCTTGCGGCGCGGGAAAAATAAAATAAAAGATGACACTCAGATGAACTTGAGGAAGTGTGCCAAGTCAGGAATTGCATTGCCTTCTTGTTATAGACTGTAGGTGGATAATACTACCCTCAAAAGTTTCTAACCCCACCACCCTTCAAAGAAGCCAGATCCATTGCATCTAGAGTCATAACATCCATTTGCACTGTACTCTCCCATGACAGTAGTACACAGCATTTGATAATAGACAGAAGCATGCCTCAAAAGCTAGAAAGAATGATGCTGTTGTGTGCGTGTTTCCCTGTCAGTAAGAAACATGGTTACCACGCTACATACAATTTCATGTTTCATTCAAATCGAGTAATCAGAAGCTTTATTTCAGTATCAAGTACACCTCACCTTTTCATCTAAATTTAGCTAACCATAGGTTTAACTGAGCACTGATAATTAAATCATGAGGCCAACACAGATCAAGGTACAGGCCAGTTTGGAGGGAGCATCAAGTCAGCAGAGATGACGAAATGAGATACCAAGTTAAAAGAAAAGAAAAAGTTACCTAACTTGTTGGGTAGTTAAAAGAAAAGAAAAAGTTACCTAACTTGTTGGGTATTTGTGAAAATGGTGGTTTATTATGCTCGAAACACCTTTGCGGTCTAGACATCAGTGGGTCTGACTAGATTCTTCATTGGAGCCAGCCCAACGTTCCTATATGGAAGGGTTCAATACCACCACCAGGAATCTTCTAGTCAAACTCAACTAGGCAAGGCACAGTACTTCGGTACAATCTGTGCACCATTCTGATTGGTAGTTCTTCAAGCATGACTCAGGATGGAGAATACTGAAACATCACTATCCGTAACTCAGGATACAACACAGGACAACATTCCTAGCATAATCAAATCTACCCCACTTAATTATAAAGGTAAGTTTGAGGAACTGATAAAATAGGTAGCATTTTCACGACCAACAAATCGGAGAAGAACGTGTGGCTTTAATGTCCACTCCAGGTTTCATCTGTCATATCTGATAATGTAACTAATTGTGACAGCTCCATCCAGGCGCTGCCGAATGTTAAGACCTTAAAAGGCTAAAGTGAGATGGGCAGAGTACATATGGTCATTTTCATGGCGAAACTCGTGGGGCCTCTGATGTGACTGCTCATTTACTCAACAACTGCCAGGTAACATCGACTAGAAGCTCATTAGAAGCAGGTCTCATTCCTTTGCTCTTTGTCATCCACAAGTAATTGTATGAGTCAATACAGAAAAGTAGGTACGGTTAGATATGCAAATCCTCCCATGTTACAAAAGCGCCAAAGAACCTTAATTTCAGATAACACCATGCTATTGTCATATCTTAACCTCGCTGACACGAAACTACGGGCCATATCTTTTAGAATAAAGCCTTAGTAGAGTTTTGATTGTTAGTTGGATTCCATCACCCGGCAGCTCTCAATTGCTAGAGAGATGGTAAGATGCAAAGTTTTCTTTCCCTAGCAAGATGCAAAGCGACGAACTAAATCAACCTTTTTGATACAGCATTTGCTTTGGTAACCTTTGTTTACTTCTATTCCCCCGACGTTGCTGGGAACAAAATGTTTGTATAAGAACAAAAGGGCACGTTTTTAAACTTGCTTGACACAGGAGCTTTAGCCCATTGGTGAAAGCCTTGTTTTGCTCCCGTGTACAACAACGAGTCGACCAGCACAAGCAGAGAAAAAGCAGACGAACACAAACTTCTGAAGAGGCAGGCCGCAAGGTGGCAGCTAGCCTAGCAAGAAGATCATATAAACTAGGCTGGAATGGAACCATAATGAAACAAACTAAAGGACACAGAGAGTCTGTACCTCAATCCAAGGCATACTAGTCCCACCAGAAGTAGCACCAAACTCGAATGGAATTGTGAAGCTAAAGGCAATAGGGCAGCCAAACACGTGCACGCTACAGCGTCATTTTCTTGTCTGCGCTAGTACGATATTGCATCGATCTGAACACTAGCCTGACGAATGGCATGGTTGCAAACCAAATATCTTATGGTCCTCGACCAAAGGATATGCATCGCTTAGCAAGATAGACAGCCCGAGACCTAACAGCAACGGCCACAGTTGTCCGTGCATGAATGACAGCATATGCTCAAAGGACGAACAATCATAGACGTGTTCGTCGACGTACCTAGAGCGCGCGACATGGCGAGGATCCCACGCACGCGCGGCCCGTTGAGGTACACCACCCGGCCACCCGCCGCCTCGATCCGCGCCTTCTCGTCCGGCCGGTCCGGCTGCACGGCTTCAACACAATCATTACCAGCAAATAAAAGGGGAAAAAAAACAGATAGATCACGCCATAAGAGAAAGTGAAAGTCCGATACAAAGTCCGTTGTTTACTTTCTCTGTCTCTCTTTTCTATATCATCTAATCTAAGTAACAGAACTGGCTTATATAATAATCATCTCTACGTGTTGTCTCTAAATACTCTACAATAACTATCTCTTCTCTCTCGTACATAATTAATCTATATTGTGTTTCTTTGCTCTTTTCTTTTTTTACTTTTTCACATAAAATAAAGCTAATATGTATACGGTAAAAACAAGCTGAAGTGGTAGCGACAACATGAAGCTTTGGTCATTGGTTGCATTATTTGCGCATTCCCTGATCTCTCAAGTAGCTGCTCCTTGTACTCATTTTCCCGTTCTCCTCTCTTCTCTCTCTCCAACCCAGCGCTACCGTATAGTTAAACCAACCAACACCCCTTTTCCCGGTGTGCCACTTCAGCACCAAAAAATAATTCCTAGTTCTTACACCATCGGAGAGAAGAAAGAAAGCAAGAAATCGAGAAACTCGTGACTTAGTAATCCTCCCTTTATGTCATCCTTTCACCAAGCACGTTTCTAAAAAGATCGTATTGTCTATTTTACTATATTTTTTACAGAGTGCGTCTTACTCTAATTTAAAACAATAGATAATATTAAAAATAGCTAAAGAGCATAGTAGAGAAGGAAAAAAATTAGAATAGCGGGTAGATAAAAGCAAAATCAAATGGTATTCCCTTTCCTCCCAGCTCAGACAGGTGGCGCCACTGTCCACCACTCTGGTGGGCCCCACACCACAGTCCACCAGCAGCTGGCTTTGAATCCCCCACAAGGCGACCAGTGGCGTCGGCCCACGCGCCCTGAGCGCGGCCAACACGTGTCTGTCCGTCCCCGCGAAAACGATTACGTCTCAGAATCTCCACCACGTGGCAGCGCGCCTGACAGCGACCGACCACCCCAACCACCCCGGAAGTTCCCGCCTATTTACCCACGCTGCCACTGCATGGATCGCTTGCTTTAATAACCACGCTGCCCCGTGCAGCTCAGCGGGGAACTGCAGCCGTCCGGACCATTGTAAGAATTAATTTTAGTTATTATTTTTTTTATCTAAATCTATAATCGCTAAAATTGTAGTTATTACTGCTACACGTCGGTTCTTGTTCCCAACTCCTCGTAGCCAAGCCCGGATGAACTCGTCTCGCAGGCATCCATTTCCTCACACATATTCTGCATCTTCTTTTTCCGAGATTAGATGTACTTCTTTCCTGAAGATTCTTTCAGGTAATAATGTGAAATTTTCCGTGGTATATAAAGAGTTGTCGCTGACGCTAGCGCTGTACACGTCGGCGAGCAGAGCAGAAAGTTATGTTTCTCCGACAGGCGAGTGAGACTTTTTTTTATTTCTTTTTTATTTTTTTTCCCTGGGACAGAACCGGCGGCCAACCCGGTGGGGAAGCCTCCGGAGGGGCGACACCTCACCGGAGGAGCGGGGACCACGAAGTAGTCAACGGTCAACGCCGCAGGGAGGCTCGGACCGTAGGGGCCGAAACCGACGACGACACGTGCGTGTAACCATACGGGACGTACCTTGTGGTCGGAGGAGAGCGGGAGGCCGGCGCCCGCGCGGCAGAGCACGGCGCGGGAGTCGCCGCAGTTGGCCACCACGACGCGGTCGCGGACGAGGAGCGCCACCACGGCTGTGGAACCGATGATGGAGCCCGTCTGCCCCGAGAGCGGGCACCGGCACGGCGGGTCGGCGGCGCGCCCACACGCGCACGCCACCGCCGCCAGCGAGTCCACGCGCGCGAAGCAACGCGACAACGCCGCCCGCCACGCGCGCTCCTCCTCCTCCTGCCGGGTTGGCCCCGCCGTCTGCTGCTGTTGCCGCACGGTGGCCGCGAGCTCGTCCGCCAGGATCACGTGCATTTGCTCCCTGCACAGGGCTGACACCTGCACGTACAAGCCGTACAAATGGTATCTGACCGTATTAGCAATTAGAGAAAAGAAAAATTAAACTGGAAAAACGTGTCGTCAGAGAACTCGAGATCGAATTGAAGGTGCTGGAGTTTGGCCAGTGGAGGAACAGCGAAACATGGTACGGAGCTGCAGCTTTTTCGTTGAATCAATCAATCAATGTTATTTTCCTTTTCTTCCAAATTTACGTGAAACCGAAGCTAATTAAGCCAAATAGAGCAGTGAAATTAACAGATGATTATTTTGTTTATGTAGCGCGCGCCGCGAGAAGAAGAATCTTAATCAAGATTTAAGAGCATGAAATATTCGTATTAATTAACGAGTAAAGACGATGTTCGGAGATAGGAACATAAATAAGACGATGACGTACATGTGGGCCGCCGTGGCCGTCGAAGACGGCGAAGAGGTGCATGGGCGAGCCGTCCGCCCAGGTGCAGAAGGCAGGGCGGAGCGAGACGGCGTCCTCCATCTCCCGCATCCGCCCAGCCAGCGACACGGACCCGAACGCCACCGGCCACACCTCTGCCGCCGTCGACGCCTCCTCCGGCAGCGGCCCGGACGTGACGTGCGCGCCCGACACGACGGCGGCGGCGGAGCCCTCCTCCCTTTCCGGAGATCCCTCCGAGGACGACGAGGACGTGGACGCGGGCGGGGACTGCGCAGGCCGGCTCCTCTTCTCCCCGGCGCCGCTGCTGCTCGCGACGGCCTCCTCGCCGGAGGAGACGTGGCAGCGCGGGGTGAATCGTCTGCGCCTGCGCAGGGGCCATTCCTGGGATGCGGCGGGGTCGCCGTCGCCGCTGGGCCCAGGCATGTTGACGCCGGCGCTAGCCATCACCATCGCCTCCGCCGGTGGCGATCATGAGCAGGAGGAGCAGCAGCAGGCGCACTGATCTCGAAGCAACAGATCGGCACCCATGCAAAGCTGCTGCTCTCGTGTCTGCCTAAGCAGCTAGGGGAAAGGTGGAGAAGAGGAGAGAAGGGAAGTGGGGAGGAAGCTAGAAAGAAGAGGTGGCTTTGGGCGTCGTGTGCTCGCGTGGATGGAAATGGCAGCGGGGTGGTGAGTGGGGTCCTCGCGGCGCGACGTGGCGAGATGGTGACACGTGTCCGGGGAGCTTCAGCCAACAAGAAGCGGATCAGTCGCGCGCGGCGTTGCGGCTGCGCCTGTTTTTGTTTTTCCGGGCTTAATTTGCTTCTTCCCCTCGTGCCATTTTTTTTACCATGGTATTCATGGCCAACAGGATCGAGTTATTAAATCAAGCCAGACCTCTAGCGTTAAAGCCGTGAGCGATTCAAGTGTGCGATCACAAAATTGGGATCAGTCGGGAATGGATAAAAGAAAGGATTAATTCCTTATATACCACTGGAATTTGGGAAAATCTCAAAATGTCTCACATGTCATTTGAGACAATGAGTGGTATATAAGGGATGAGGTAAACTTCTTAAAAGAAATTATCAGGGAGCGGATACCATTAGTATAAATAGACTTATGTTAGACGACTGTTTTTGTAAATCTATCTGTGATAATTGAATATCACAGGCAAAAATCGTCAGTGATGCAAATGGAAATCATCACTAACAGTTTTTAAATAGAACCATCTATGATATTAGATTATCACAGACGATTTTTAATAGAACTGTCTGTAATAACACTATCTAAGTATATATATCGTTATAGATTTTGTCCTCACCGCACTACTCATCCAAACGAAATTGAAAACTGTTCACCTTCTTCCTCGCTCATTCGGCCATACCCCTCGGCATCCTCCCCCATGGTAACCTCCCTGGCCGCCGGCTTCCTCCGCATCGGCATCCTCTCCCGCAGCATCCTCCTCGCTACCCGTTTGCCTCCTTCCTCGCCTGTTCGGCATCAACCCTCTGCGTCCTCCCCTACGGTGACCTCTCCGTTGGCGTTCTCCCCCGTAGCGACCTCTGTCCCAGCCGCCCAGAGGCAGAGCAAAGAGATTTGGAGATAGAAGTGAGTGGGACCACTCGCCCCTTGGCCTCCCAGCAATTTGTCGAGTTAAGGTATAACTCTAGATTGTTTTGGTATTTGGATTCCTGTGTTAGAGCTGCAATCGAATAGTTTCTTGTGTCACAGCTGTGATCAAGTCGTTACATAATATGGTGCCATAATTTAGATTGGTTAGAGTAAACTCTGGTTGCAAGTAATCTCTGGACTCGAGAAGTGCTGACTGCATTTTTAGGGTAGCGATTTGTAGCACTTTTGGTCAGTTTCAAAGGGTTGGATGTTGTGAAAATTATGGATTATTGTTTTAAGTTTCATTAGAAATTAAGAATAAGAAATTTGGTTAAGTCGTTTAAAAGTTATGGTCATTTGAAACCATGTTATCCAAAATCTATTTCTATTGGATGCAACCACGGTAAATTCATATTAAGGCTATTTAGAGGCCGAATTAAACTATTTCAATAACTAAATAAAGATAGAAAATTTTCTATAGATTTCAAAAATGTTATCATTTGCATAATTTAGAGTTGTCTGAAAATAGTTACGAAATTGTGAAGTCTGCTATCCTAGGTGACAACAAATCAGTTTATTGGGCTTAATTCGAGGAATTAGATGTAGTAATTAAAAATGGTGGATAACAAGCAAAATTATAAATATTCTTGTGCAGTTTTTTTATAAAGTATATGAGTTCTTATGTTTGGACTTTTGAGCTAAAAATTATGGTATTCCGACTATAGGATAGCAAGGAGTTAGTTGGTTGTCGAGAAGGATAGTGTAACTTGGGGTTTGGTGTGTAGTTGCGATATGGTTTTATTTGTCGAATGTACTGCTAGCTTCTTCTTTTTTCGTACAACCCATGGGTGTGCCACTTAAGAGGTCCAACTCTTTTGTATAACATATCATTACTTTAGTACATGTTATGTGAAATAATCCCAAAAGCAAGTAAAGCTTAGATCATATACCACGTCTTATTGATATGATAGTTTCCTATTATATGGCGTATATCCCCTTATTGTCAGTTACGTTGACAAACATATGTTTGATAGATGAACGCTTGTTAAAACATCCATATATAGTACTACACCTGATAGATGAACTAGTCCCCTCTCAAAGTATATGTTTGTTGTAGCTAGTTGCTCTCTTTATTCTATATATTTCTGATCTAAATTAGTTGAAATCTGATTTTGTAAAATATATGAAATGGAAAAGATATTGGCTGCAAAACAAAAACTTAAGGTGAAGATAGAACAACTGAAGGGAAAGTCTGAGTTAACTGAAAAAATTATGAGATGAAAGAAAAACTGAAATATATAAATGATAAATTATAAAATATTCAATCTCTTAACATGGTACTCATCATTAAGAACCGCAGAGCGAATGTAGAACTAAAAGAAGCTAAAGTTGAGCTTATAGAGGTAATATAAAAGTTTCTAGTATTTAATTCGATATGGTTGCTGATAATATACCAAGACACCATTTTCACAACAACATAATCGTTTTTGTAAGGATTAAGAGATATGACTAGAAGTCAATCAGTTATTGGTGTCAAACAAATGAGCACTATGCCGTGAGTTGTGGAACTTCAGGGAGAGTCGAAAAGTCTCTGTTGCAGATGTTATGGCACATATGATAGCAGATATGAAAAAAAATCCTAAGGTCTTCCTGTGTAGATATATCAAATAATATTGATTCTCAATGTATGCTTTTTGATATTTATGGTATCATAACTTGTTAATGTATTGTCACCTGATATCATCCTTAATACATGAATGATTCGTTTGATATAATTATGATTGCTGGATACCCATACACTAGAAGAACACTGGTGTAGTGGAGGTATGTGATATGTTTTCTCCTACCTCTCTTGGCAGAACTTCCATGACTAGTATCTGTTGTTTGAAATTTTTTTCTCTTTAGATATTTCTGCAACGGCATTTACAAGATACAATCAGTTATAGATTTTACAATTAAATATCAAAACATGCTAGATGCATTGAGGTAACAGCTTTGTCTGATGAGGATGGTCTTAAAATATGAATATTTGTAACATTTTTATCACCTTTCTTATTCTAATGTTGATGGATCCCAAGTTAAAATCCAATTCCATCCACAGTTTGTCCTGAAAATTATCATCCTCTGATTTATCACTTCCACTTCATTCTCATCCCCAAATGAGAATACCACAAGTAACCTATTTTTACTCTGATCTTGTATAGAAATAGAATCACTCTGGTTCTGTTTCTGCACAAGACCAGAGTGAAAATATATTGCCTATAATATTCTCATTCGGGATGATGAAGAAGTGGAAGATAAATCAAAGTATGACAGCTTTTAGGACGAACTGTAGATGGAATTGGATTTTGCCTTGGAATCCATCAATATTAGGATAATAAAATGGGTGAAAGTGCTACAAATACTAGTTAAAAACCGTCTGTGATATGTGTTTTCACATTCGGTAGGGAAACTGTCTGTGATATGTATCATTTCACTGACATATGCTTACAAACAGTTCAGAAATCATATGTGATAACATTTTTGAACCGTCTATAATAAGCCTTCTCTATATTCTCTCCCTAATGTCATCCAAAAAGATCACTAGTGGTCAACTGGAAACTTCCAATTTTCTTTTTCTTTTTTCATTTGCTAATATGGTAAGATTCAGTGTGGTTGGAGTTATGTACTATGAATACAAATTTCGCCAAAATTCACTGAATTTTCACCGAAATTTCAGATTCGAGCCACCACGAAATCCAAACTAACGGTCGAGAAAAAAAATCTGAAATTGCTACAGTAACCACCAAAATTTCTTTTTCAGCAAATTTTCACCGAAATTTCATGATTTAGGGCCAGATTTAGTCCAATAACCCTTAAGAAAGTTATCTTTCATGAAAACTTGTTGAAAAACTAAATTTTGAGATATTTTAAAATTTAAGCAGAAACACTGTCAGATTTTTATAAAATTATGAAAGCTTGATAATGATCTAAAAATTTATGGTACTATATATATAAGTGTGTAATCATACAGAAAAATTTTAAAAATAATTTAAATTCATTTTTTATCTTTAAAAAGTCAAAAACAGAATGAACATAATTGGGACAGTAACATTGTTACATTTTTATAAATTTTCTTGAGTGTGATCATGATCTAAAATTTTTATGAGAGATTAAGAATTACTACAGTACCATTCTTTAAAATTTTCAAAAAAAATTAACTTTTTTCTTTGGTCAATCAAATCTATGTAAGCAGTGAACTTCATTTGTTATATTATATTTCACAAACCAAAAAGAAAAAAAACATAAATGCTATTGTGCTTTATAAGAATTTATAAATTCACTGGAGTGTGATCATAATTCCAAATTTTTATGGAATCTTAAAATTTTCCTTATCACCCTTCTGTAAAATTTTCAAAAATTTTAAACCTTTTTTAATTGCTAAAGCAAATCTATGTATTGATCATTGGTCTTTTATCAGGACGTAGCACTGTCAGAATTTTTAAACATTTTTTAAGCATGATCATGATCTAAACATTTTATATAACCATTAATGCTATATCAGGACCATCCAAAAAAAATTTCAAAATTTTCTAACATGTTTTCGACTATTTTTCCTTTCGTTCAAATTTGTCGGTAAGGCTTTTTATATGACAGTAGCACTCTTTGAATTTTTAAAAATTCATACATCATGAACATCATATGAAAATTTTATGAGAATATTATGGATATGTGAGGACCATACACAAAAATTTTCAAAATTTTATCACCTCGTTTGTTCTAATTTTTATTTGGTTCAAATTTACCGGTCAGCGTTTTATCAAGATAGTAGCAATGTTTAAATTTTTAAACATTCTTCAAATTTTTTGTCATCATTTGACCCACTTTTCAGCTAGTGCAAAACAATCGAAATTTTGACAATTTCGTCTGAAATTTCAGTAAATTTTGCCGAATTTCGGATTTTTTCGGTGGCAAACGGACCGTTTTTGAATTTTGACCGAAATTTATCCAAAATATCAAAATTTCACCGAAATTTCAGATTTCAACCATACCCGGTATTTTTTCGCAAACGAAATTTGAACCCTTGTTCTGCAGTGCTGTATAAGAAACGCACACAACCTTCCAACATTTTTATAAACGAGCAGATTTCCGTCTTGAACGAAGCAAAAAATCTTATGCCGAGCAATTTTGTGGGCTCAGATGGTTTCCCCCTCAGTTGACTGCTTCATTTGAAATTATAACTCTTTTTAAATTTGGTTTATAATTTTATTTTGCGCTTGCTCACATGTGCACACCTATCCAGGCACATACATAGCTCACACTCACACTACCACGTTTAGAGGAACATAGACTAATAATAACAACTGGACGTAAGATCTTACCAATCAAGCTAGGCTGTACAAAATACCAAAACATTACAAATATATATATGATGGGAAAAAAATGTAGAAAAAGGTTATGATAAGCAAGGTAGACCAATGGAGATAGCAATGTCATCAGCAAGTTCGATCGTCGTCGTTGTCGCCGTAACCTTTTGGCACACCAGAGACCAATAGTTTTACGTCCTAGGATGCTAGCTAGCTAGTATAAAGAAAGTAACATTTACTTTGGATTATTAACTAGTGGTTGTGCTGAACTGAGAACGTTACTAATTAAGTGGAGTACTACTTAAGTTCTGCATAGTTCATCCAAGATGTTGGTAACAATTACGTAGAGTGGTTAATGCTCGTGATGCCGTTTCTCTTTGAACTATTTCTTTCTCACAAAGGAAAGAAATAGGAAGTAGTGTTTCTGTTTTAGAAAAAAAATGTAGTGCTTGAATCTTCGTAGTACATCTAACTTAGCTACTAGTACTATTTGTGGTTTTAATTTAAGAGAAGTAACTATATTAGGTATTATGATGTTTGTCTTGATTTTTACAAAATACTTTACAAATGTTGGAGGACAACATATGCTCTTTATGAACATAAATTAATAGAAAGCGATAAATTTTAAGGGAAAAGAACGGTACTGTTCCAACGTAGTAGACTCACAGCATCCAAATTACTGTATAGAAAGGAAAGCAGAAGTCGTTTTTTCCGAATCTTTGTCCAGAAGCTTTTAAAAAAGCATCATCAAGGAAAGAGAAGAAGAACCCAACTCGTGGGGAGCAATAGTTTAGGGTTTATTTGTTTTAGTTTTTGATTTTGGATTCTGGATTTAAAAGCAGAACTAAAAACAGATAATCTAATTTAATAATTCAATTCTCATAATCTAGATTACCCATATATATTAGAATCTACAATCTACTTCATATATATTTTTAGAACATCAGTTTCTCTATAACCATAATTCAGAATCAGTTTTTAAAAAATCTAAAACTGAACCAAACAAACAAACAGACTCTGAGTAGCTGGAACCGTATGAACAGTGTGAACAGGAGATTCAGAGCTGTATGAACAGTGCCCCTAGTACATTGATCGCCACGCCACAGGGTCCCACACGATATCCGACGTGGCGATCTGAGGGACACAACCGTCCTGACGTGGTCCCCACCGCCGCTGTTGGCCTGCGGCTGCATGCCACGTATCATGCCTGGAATCTCGCGATGATGGCGCCCAACACCGGGCCCACAACCCCTTAGTCTTCTGACACGTGGTTCCCCGAACTGCATCAAACGCGTGCACGAGGACTAGTGCTCCACTGCTTAAACATCGTGGCCAACGTAATCGACTTTTTTTTTCAGTTAAACTCCTGCAGATTAATCACAATGTATCTACCTAATAATCAAAACAATAGTAAAGAATATATAATATAGAAAGGCAAAACTGTCTTCTCTTTATTAGATTGATACAAGATGATAAATTTATAGTAAGAATCCATAAACCATTAGAGATAAATTCGGATTCGTTCACGAAAAGATATAGTATAATCATATTTCAACGACCAGGATCAATAGTCCGGTTAAATCTTAACACTCTTCTTGGTCAAATACAGCATAATGTATATGTTCAAAAACTCATGCGAAAAAGCCAATGAAAAAAATAGAGAAAAGAGTACATTGCATTGGTATATTGTGTTATACTTGTTGTCTCAATAAAAGACTTCATGTGAGAAAATGTTGAAAAGCTTACAAAGGGCAAACGAGTGTAACCTATAATCTTTTGGATTATAATAGTATCATTGGGACTATGCTAAGCGTTATGGTTTAGGATTAACTCCGTCTAAACTTTGATTATCTCTAAGTCGTCTTAATCTAATGCTACGAACACATCTTTGATAAATAGATGTCGACAAAGTCTTTATATCAATAGATTTGCTAGATTTTCACATAGCTTAGTTTGCAAGATTTTTATGTCACCGTTCTTCTTGAGTTCGTGAGGAAAGAAAAATTTAGGGGTAATATGCTGTAACACCCCGGCGCTATACACGCCACGGATGTTACCAAAACTTTGAAAAAACTAATGTCACCTCTAGCGAAAAGACAGGAATTAACCTCTGACTCTTAAAACTGGTTTAAACTAAGCCACCAAATTTACAAAATTTCTGCAAGACTCTCCCTAAAACTAGGACATCCACTCGGCAGACAAAAGAGCAATAGCGGTTATATAATATATTCAACAGATGAAATAGAATCAAACCATCTAGCGGTCCTTAGATAATCAATCACACAACCAAATAGAAATTATCAACTCCAAAGACGACGAGCAACACATTACAACACCATAATTTACAACCGTGCTTTATAGAGTAATTAAATGCGGTGGTGATGACCGAATCGTAATGCGTGCATTACTCCCATCCCAATGAGCCAGCTTCAAGGTACCTAGACAGGAAACAAACAAGCGTGAGTCCAAGACTCAGCAAGGCGCAACAATAAAGAACTGCAACCAAATCAAACGAAATAGTACTACTTTGAAACGTAACATATTCAAATAATAGACTGAATTTGGTAAATAAGTGAACCGAAAACTGATGCCAACTACTACAACCCTTTCAAGAATTATTAAAACTTTACTCATACCTCGACAGCCGCTTATGGGATGAGTCCATGACTCAATCCTCAACCTATGAATGCCATTAACTCCACGATGAACCATTAATAGTTTCAATTCGCTGCCTTCATGCTCAAATGCACAAAACATACACAAGAAGAATCTCATATCCGTACATAAAAAAATCAATTCATTTAACATGCTTCATCATTGTAAATGCAATGCATATGCAAATAGGCCATACAAAAGAAGAATCTTATATCCATACATCACAATCAATTCATTTAACATGCTTCATCATTGTAAATGCAATGCATATGCAAATAGGCCATACAAAAGAAGAATCTTATATCCATACATCACAATCAATTCATTTAACATGCTTCATCATTGTAAATGCAATGCATATGCAAATAGGCCATACAAAAGAAGAATCTTATATCCATACATCACAATCAATTCATTTAACATGCTTCATCATTGTAAATGCAATGCATATGCAAACATGCTTGCTTGTTCATATGCTCAACCCATTTCAAAAATTCTCATCTCACTCCACCATTCTCATGCATATCTCACAATTTTTCATGCATATGATGCATCATTGTCAATGCAATGCAGATGATTGCTCCTTTCGATGCACGCACTCAGATCGCCGAAAGTGCCCACCCGTCGATGTGCACCCTCAAACCCAATCATCCCGTGGAAGGGGCCTGCCGAAACAGGACTTGCCCGCTACCCAGTAGCGGGTCCTACGCTTAACACCGCTCCCATCTACGCCAGTAGATGGGACTACGGGTAGGAACTTCGAGCACACGGATTAGTCATACAAATCAGTATGACGTTCTCACCGCCTGGCTCAATGCACTTTTCATGAATGCACATATGCAAATGCCTTCCTCACATTCATATCCATATTCTCAATACCCATATCCGCATTCCTAACATTCATATTCATATTCTCAGCTCTCATATTCAGATTCTCAACATTCATTTCATAGTCTTGACACTCATATCTACATGGTCACAATTATCATTAATACTCCCGTAAAGTCATAATCCATTATCATGATCGCCAAATCATCCATTCTTACTAATCAAACCTCACTACATCATTATTCATATTATCCTATCATACTAGTGATAATAGTATGACATCTCAACCGATAGCTCTCCATAATCTTAAGGTATCATGACATTCGACTCTCGACACAAATCTTTTAAATCAACGATGCACTTGCATCAAATTACTTTACCTTCTCACAAAAAGGCTATTACCCTACTAGACGGGCTTATAAACACAAACACAACCATTGCGCAAGCATATACATAACACAAGCAATCAACTAGATACCGTATAGGGGTTATACGAGTTACACTTGCAAATAAACTCGGTTTAAATAAAAGCATAACCAATTAACTATTCTCATGCATCAAATCGCATACAAAAGCAAACACGACAATATTAAAGCAACACATAAATAAATGTATTCTTGTAAAATCTAGTGGCCACCTAAGCCACAACCGACACAATGCACTTGCCTTTACTAATCTAAAAATGGAGTGGCATGCGGTTGAGGCCACTCCTATGTAACCTTCCTCTTGAATAAAACAATATTCATCCAACTCAAATTCATGCACACTCGGAACACGCGACAAAAGAAAACAACTCTTTTTGCATGTGAACTAAAGTCAATGAATAAGTAAAAACTTTACATAACTAAATAATTTAGCATTCCATCAACTAAAGAATCCAGCAGCATTTAGCATTTCAAGCATGCATGTTCATTTAATCCATATCATCAAACACCTGGATAATCTTGCTAAGAATAGAGGATTTAATTCTATCAAAAGGTTCTGATTGCTTGCCCTTGTGTTTCCCATATGAATTTGCAGTAGTTACCTTTTCTTATTGCATGCTTTTCTATTTGAGTAATCATAACCGGTAGGGCAGAACCCGTTTATATTCAGATTGAGGATCAGAGTATAGCGACACCTAGATAATTATGGAATGATACTCAATCGACATAGTAGTCATGACAGGAAGAAATCTTGAATATCTCTATTCTTTATTAAACAAACATTGAATACATACACGGCTCCCTGAGTCTAAACTTCAAAAATAACAGCATGCATATCCTTAACCTAATGTCAAGCCATTAAGATCAATCATCTGGATCTTGCAACCCTAATCAACTAATAAAGCAGGACACAAGAATACATGCATAGCCTTGGCTCATCATTTAAGTGCATACCATCCTAGTTATTTTGAGCGGTAATTACAATATTTGAATCATGAAAGGGCAAAATCTAAAGCATGCAGCCATCGATTTGACCCAAATAAACTAAGTATCATCTCAGGCACCAAATTACATAGAATTATTGCCAACAAAACAAGGTATAAATGAATATATAAGCGACGACGCTAATACATATTTGGACACATAACAATTTCATACTCACAAATCTCCAGTTTTGATAATCAAGCATACAAAAATAAAGACCTCTATGCAACATTCATTCACCATGCACATAAACTCAAAATTTCATTAAAGCTTAAGCTCAAGATCCCACTAGAACCTCATGGCCATTTCATCGAACATATGGCATGCAAAGAAAAATACCCAAGTATGACTACCTCCAAGCACATCCATGGAGGAAGGAGGGAGGTGGGGGAAGTGCTGGCCGGAGGAGGGGTCGCCGGCCATGAGGAAGGGGACCAGGCAACAACGCGGTCGGAGGATGACCCACCGCCGCCAGAGGCGCTAAGGGCTCTGCTGACGGCTTGCCGCTCGACTCCATCACTTGGCGTCATTCTTGGCTCTGCTTTCGGCAGGGAGAGAAGGCACTGAGCCAGGAAGAGGAGGGACGGCGCAGGGGGCTCGGCAGGATCGGCAGGCGTGTGGGCAAACACCGGCAGGGAGCTGGGCAGCGTGACCAGCAAGGGAGGAAGCTGCGCCTGGGGGGTTTTGGGGAAGCTGTTGCCGACCTGGAGGTGGAGGAAGCAGTAGGCACCACCGGCTGGTCGGGAGCAGCAGGCTTCGCGGGCCGATCGGGAGGAGGCGCAGAGGAGCCGGCCTGGAGGAGGAGAGAGTCGGCAGGAAGCTTTGGGGAAGGAAAAGAAATTGGCAGGAAACAAGAAAAGGACAACAAAAATATCCACCCTTGAGGATTGACAGCCACACAAATAAAGAAAGGATATGAGGTTAGGTGGAAAATAATCTGCAATGTTATTGTGCAACATGTACTCATCGAAAGCGCAATCAATATTAGTGGCGATGATAGTACTGTCTGCTTCCTATATGATCTATTTTTCACCGTAATTGGTCTAACATATATACCCCATTTTGAAATATGTCGAATCAAATGTACTTTGATTTGAGGTGAGTTGCTAAATATTATCATATTGTTGCAGTCAATACATTAATAAGACATAAATTGGACCCTTTATTAAGTATATCATCCTATGTAGCTCTTTTAAAAGCAGAGATACCATTAATACACTCGGCGCTCACACGGTTTGCAGCGTATATTCAATTTCGATCTATCTAGAGATGACAATCAGGTGTGACGGGTTCGGGTAGTGCTCACCCATACGTATACCCGCGAACCAAAATCTCCCCTACGGATATACCCGTGTAAGGTCGTGGGCGAAGAATCTCGCCCATACCCGTCGCCCACGGGTATCCGATACCCGCGGGTATACCCATTTACCCACCACCATCAACAATCTTTTCAACCAAATGGCACTAGGAGCTAATGAGTTATAGTACTAATACAATCCTTTTGATAAAATTATGGGTATCAGCTACATTCTGTGGGTTGAAGAATGATTATCAATGATTCAAAATTTCAAATGCATAGATAATAAGAATTAAAATAATACAAGCAGACAGATAACACACAGATGCTCAAGTTCAACAATTATTGAAATGAGATATCATAAATTGGGGATCAGGAGGCCTACTAGACGCTTGCTTTAACCCATATGTCAATAGAAAGTGGTGGGTAATCGGGCGGAACGAGTACGGGTGAAGTTCCTTCATACCTATACCCGTTTGCCCATCGGGTAAAATTTGGCCTCCATAAACATACCCGCGAGTAATAAAAAGAACATATCCATGTCTATCAGGATTTTTACTCGCGGGTACACAGGTAACCGGGTAAGATTGTCATCCTTAAGTCTATCTATACTACGTATATAACAATAAGGGTTAAATAATGAAGTATACTATGTTTATATTACAATGTGTGGGTGATAATGAATAAATGTATATTATTAACAGAAAATAAATATGTGTGTATTAAAATGTTTTAAACAAGATTGTTTAAAATATATATTTATATTTTAAACAAGATCGTTTAAAATATATATTTATATTTCTGAACTGAGGGTACGCGGTAATGGCATATTAGATGTTTCTAGAGCTAGTACAACCATTAATTGGGAGAGGCGGCCGAAGAAGGGTTGGTGTTTGGTGCATGGGAACGGGGATGGGATCCGACCGTGGATGCCGAGCACCGGCACCAGGCTGCGGCTGGGTGGGTGGGGCGCTTGCTCGAGGAGACGCAGACGGACGCAGCTACGTAACGCGTGGGACCCACATAACTCTGCGCTACGTGTCCCCACACCCGAAAAGCGGGGCGAAACAAGCAACCGCGCGGCGAAACGTTGCACGGGAGAGCGCATAAAAAAAAGGAAAAGAAAACGTACGGGAGTTGTCTCTCTCCTGGTTATGCTGCGAAATGTTTGCCTAACGTTCTAGGGCAAGTGTTATCCAGATTCGGGGCTGAATCGATACCATACGTCGATTCAAAACAGTACTGTACTTCAAAACATGGTTAGCAAAGTTTTTTTCAGCTATAAACTAGCCTATTAAATATAATAGTCACTTCTATACTATCGATCCATCATTACTCTCTAAATCCAGCTTATATATCTCCCTCCTCTTTTTCCTCCTCCCACGCCGCCGTCATCGACCCCTCTATCGACGCTATCGATACTGTGCCACTCTTCCGCATCAGTACAGCCATCTCAACTAACGCTACTCGCTGCCACCGATGACACATCCCTCTATCGTGCTTGTGCCTCTATCTCCACCGACGCCATCGTTGTTGCCGATGCCATGCCCCTCTTCTACGCCTATCGTCATCGTTTTTATCTTTTCTTGTGCCCATGCCGCCAACTCCTCTTTCACACCCATAGCTTCCTTATTGATGTGCCTCTTTGTCATGTCATGCCTGAGCCTCACTGGTGGTCGGTTGTGCCGACAAGACACACGGCCTAGCTTTCAGCATAGCTCTAGCCTCTATAGGCAGCCCTTGTAGGATGAGGAGTTTATATCCCAAGTTCACTTATTCTCTGCGCCCTCCATCACTACATGCTCAGATGCAGTATCTTTGAGTAACTTATATGTTATTTGCTGAGGCCCTGTTTGAGGGCTTTAAGTTGGTTTCAGCTTTAGAAAAGTCAAGAAACCCTAAACAACTTAGCTTGTAAGTGGTTCTTTAAATAAGTTAAAAGTCATATATAACTAGCAAAAGTCAAAAGCTGAAAGTTAAATGGATCGCTTTTATAGCTTATTGCTGAGTGAAATTAGCTATTTGTTAAACGGCCTCTCATACAAAGTTACAGTAGTTTTTAGCTCAGAAAGTTAAAAAATAACTTTTCAGAAAAGCTACAGCTCTCTCAAATAAACCCTAGTTTTGGCTTAAGCACAACAATACAAAGATTCAAACAAGGTTTGAAATTTTGTTTCGATAGACATATTGGAGGTGTCCGTGTTTCGAATGAAATTCAACCAAAATTCAAAAGAAAATTTGAAATCTGGAATTTTTGAATCAAAATTTCTGAAATTTCGACCAAAATTGTCAAAATCTCAACGAAATTCAACCAAACCAAAAATGGTCTAAATGATTTTAAAATTTTTAAAAATGTTTGTGGAGAGTCCGAACATGTCACTAATATTCGCATAAAAATTCCATATCATGATCAAGCCTGAGAGATTTTTAAAATTTCGACAAGGTCTTTATCTTGGTGACCAAAGAAATTTCAAACGAATGAAAAGTGGTGCAAACCATATTAGAAAATTTTGAAATTTTTTTGGATGGTCATAACACATCATTAATGTTTCCATAAAATTTTTAGGTAATGATCAAGTCTGAGAAATTTAAAAAAATTTGGACAATGCTACTGAAGGCTGACTAATAAAATTCAATCGAATGAAAAATTGTACAAACCACGTTAGAAAATTTTGAACATTTTTGTGGATGGTACAGATGCATCACTAAAATTTTATAAAATTTTTAGATGATGATCAAGCTTATGAAATTTTCAAAAGTATGATAGTACTATTGTCTCCGATAAAAGCTTTATGGTGCTACATGTATTGCTTCCATAGATTTGATTGAACAACAAAAAATTTTAAAAATTTGAAACTTTTATAGATGGGTTCTTAGGCTATGCTTAAAATCTCCTAAAAATTTTAGTTTATGATCATACACTTGTTTAATTTATAAAATTCGACATAGTTCTTGTATCAATTATATTCATTCTATTTTTGAATTTTTAAATATAACAAATGAAGTTCAATTCTTTTGGAATTTTTTTTGTAAGATTCTAGGATACTAGATATGGCACCATTAATGTTTAAAATCATGATCAAGTTTATTCAATTCTATAAAAATCATACGTTGTTTCTACTATTTTTATCAAATGTTTAAAAATTTGCTTTTTCAAAATTTTTCATAGAAGATGACATTCTTAAGGGATATTGACTCAAATCTGGTCTTTAAAAGTCAAAATCCGGTCAAAAATCCTAAGATTTCAAAGTGAAATTTGCTTGAAATCTCACCAAATTTCCTAAAAACTATAGAAAATTTGAATTTCTTCAAAATTTTTTAATCTGGTCAAGATCTTGAATCTCATTCCTCTCGGAATCCAAAATATCGGATGAAATTTATAAAATTTCGTCAGAATTTTAAACCTTGGATTCGGATCCCATCCTTGGCCAACAATGCCATGTGGGCTAACAATGGAAGATTCACTACTACAAAACAAACACATAGGTGACGCCTATTTGTGGCGGTTCTTTTGGAACCGCCACAAATACATGTATCGATGGCGGTTCTATATGGAAATTAGCGGAGGATCATTTGTGGCGGTTGCATCAAAAACCGCCACAGATAATACTTAATCTATGACGGTTTTAAATAAAACCGCCATCGATAATCTACGGACTATTTGTGGCGGTTGGTAGATGGAACCGCCACAGATAATACATTTTACGTGGCGGGTTGGTTTTAGAACCG
Source organism: Guadua angustifolia (assembly GCA_036346375.1). Lineage (NCBI taxonomy): Eukaryota > Viridiplantae > Streptophyta > Magnoliopsida > Poales > Poaceae > Guadua > Guadua angustifolia. Next base: position 55,942,712 of record CM070507.1, read on the forward strand.
CCACTAATAATGCTTTCTATAAATATCCCTGTTGCTCTCTGCCGGGTCATCTTCCTCCCGAGAACAAAACTCACTTTTTGATTTGATTTTGTTTAGCCAAGATCTTGTGCTTCCACTTCCTAGAATTGTTCCAAGGTGTGTAAAATATGTCTCCTCTCTTCATTTCTAGTGTAAAATTGCCATTAAAAGGTTTATTCCTATCTTAATTAAGGTTTAGGTGCAAGGTCTACATTTAGTTTGTTTTTTATTTAGCTAGCAATTTGTAGATGATGAATTTATTACCTTGTCAGTATTAGATTAAGTTCTCTACCTTATTTAGATGATGAATTTTTTGTCAAGCATATGTCAAATATATGTATTTATTTATTATTGGATATTAATGATAAATAAATTATAGTTAATATGATAGATGGGTGATCATGAAGTTAATTGACTTGCATTTTGAGATGAGGAATTTATTACGTTGTTCTTCTCAAGGATATGTATAAAAATTACGTAGTTAATATTTTTTCTTAGTTACCATGATTTTTTTAGTTAGCGTGTGCATATACATCTTGCTCCATTAGTGCGTATTGTTAGTGAATTTTTATGAAGCATATAAACGCAATTTATGTAATTAAGATTATTGGATGTGAATGATAAATAAATTTTAGTTAATATGGTAGTTGGGTGATCATGAAATTTGGAGATGAGGAATGCTTTATGTTGATCTTCCGGAGGATATATATAATTTTTTGGTTACGTATGAGTATATATTAAAATTAATTAATTAAGTTTGCAACATTTACTTAGTATTAATGTTGTCCCGTTAGTGGATATTGTTGAATATTCGAATAACAATTTATTTAATTAAGATTTTTGGATATTAATAAATTGCTTAAATTAATGAACTGTAGATGGACCGGAGATGGATGTACGATGGGAACCGTTGCGACCAAGAATATATCGACGGTGTATCTGTTTTTCTAAGCAAATGAGGAGAACGACTTGCAAAAGAAGGCGAGTACATACACTTGTCCATGCATTGATTGCAAGAATGAGAAGATGTTTTCGAACAAAAACCATATCCATTTGCACTTGATCCGGAGGGTTTTGTACCGCTATACAAGTTGGACAAGGCACGGTGAAGAGGAGATCATACTTGAACGTGATAACGCCGACGGCGACGGAGCCGCAATGTGGCGGTGACATCGCTTATGGATCCGATGAGGATAGGTTGGTCGTCGATGACGACATTAACTGCTCAAATGTTGCGCGATGCGTAAGAGAACTACACTAGTCGAGAGAGTTTAATCAATTCACGGGTTTGATGGAGGATTCGGAGAAACCTTTGTTCCCGGTTGTAAGGAGAAATACACAAAGTTGCACACGGTGCTCTCGCTCATCGAAATTGAAGGCAGCCAATGGTTGGTCCGACAAGAGTTTCACGGCATTGTTACATCTCTTAGCGGACATATCGCTCAAGGAAACGTGTTGCCTAAAACCACGATCTAGCTAAGAAGGTTGTATGTCCTTGGGATTGGAAGTAGAAAGAATACATGCTTGTCCAAACGATCAGATACTCTATCGCAAAGACTATGCGCATATTCATGTATGTCCGGTGTGCAAAGCGCCGCGATACAAGCGTAAAGGCGATGACAATGGGTTATCGAGGTGAAGAAAGGAGCTCCGTAAAAGTGGTGTGGTATTTGCGATAATACCTCGTTTGAAGCGTTTATTTGGAAACAAAAAGCACGCCAAATTGATGCGATGGCACTTTCGGAAGACCGTAAGAGGATGGAAAATCGAGACACCCTACCGACGCCAAAGGAGAACCATCGATAGACTCTTCAGGAGAACTTCGAAATGAATTGAGGAATGTAAGGTTTGGCTTGAGTACGGATGGAATGAATCCTTTCGGTAACATGAGCAAGATTCATAGCACTTGGCCCGTGACTCGTATATACAACCTTCCACCACGGTTGTGTATGAAGCGAAAGTACATTATGATGTCCTTACTTATCCAAGGGCCGAGACAACTGGCAACGATATTGATGTATACCTACAACCATTGGTGGAAGATCTTGTGATATTGTGGAGCGAAGGTGTATGGTATGGGACGAGTACAAACGAGAGTACTTCACTCTACGCGCATTGTTGTTCTGCACCATCAATGATTTTCTGCGCTTGGTAACTTTGTCCGCCGTACTATAAAGGAGCGAAGCATGCCCCCAATGCATGGATGAAACCGCTAGTGTGTGGCTCAACAACTCGAGGAAAAGCGATGTACATGCGTCACCGGAGGTTCCTTCGCAGGAATCATCCGTACCGCAATATGAAGAAACAATTCGACGGGACAAAGGAGGACGGTTTAGCTCCAAGGCGTCTTCGTGGGGAAGAGGTGTATGATATGGTTAGGGATCTTAATGTTGTACTTGGAAAGGGGAGTACTGGTAATACATCGTGGTCCCGTACTGAGAAGACCACGTGGAAGAAGAGATCCATCTTTTGGGACTTACCCTACTGGAAAGACTTGGAAGTTCGACACTGCATCAACGTTATGCATGTAGAGAAGAATGTATGTGACAGCGTGGTTGGTCTTTTACTGAATATTCCTAGCAAAACAAAGGATGGATGAAGGCACGAAGGGATCTGGAAGACATGAAAATCGAGCCGAGCTACATCCTCAAGACACCGGAAAGGCCGGCTTTACCTTCCCCACTTTGCTACACTTTGAGTAAGAAAGAGAAAATAGAACTCGCAAGTGCTCGCATGGTGTGAAAGTTCCGTCCGGTTACTCGCAAACATCAAGAAACCGGTATCGATGAAAGATTTGAAGTTAATCGGCATGAAGTCTCATGATTGTCATGTGATGATGACACAAATGCTCATTGACTTGCATTTTGAGATGAGGAATTTATTACGTTGCTCTTCTGAAGGATATGTATAAAAATTACGTAGTTAATATTTTTTTCTTAGTTACCATGATTTTTTTCGTTAGCGTGTGCATATACATCTTGCTCCATTAGTGCGTATTGTTAGTGAATTTTTATGAAGCATATAAACGCAATTTATGTAATTAAGATTATTGGATGTGAATGATAAATAAATTTTAGTTAATATGGTAGTTGGGTGATCATGAAATTTGGAGATGAGGAATTTCTTATGTTGATCTTCTGGAGGATATATATAATTTTTTGGTTACGTATGAGTATATATTAAAATTAATTAATTAAGTTTGCAACATTTACTTAGTATTAATGTTGTCCCGTTAGTGGATATTGTTGAATATTCGAATAACAATTTATTTAATTAAGATTTTTGGATATTAATAAATTGCTTAAATTAATGAACTGTAGATGGACCGGAGATGGATGTACGATGGGAACCGTTGCGACCAAGAATATATCGACGGTGTATCTGTTTTTCTAAGGGCGTGAGGAGAACGACTTGCAAAAGAAGGCGAATTACATACCTCGTCCATGCATTGATTGCAAGAATGAGAAGATGTTTTCGAACAAAAACCATATCCATTTGCACTTGATCCGGAGGGTTTTGTACTGGCTATACAAGTTGGACAAGGCACGGTGAAGAGGAGATCATACTTGAGCGTGATAACGTCGACGGCAGCGGAGCCGGCAATGTGGCGGTGACATCGCTTATGGATCCGATGAGGATAGGTTGGTCGTCGATGGCGACATTAACTGCTCAAATGTTGCGCGATGCGTAAGAGAACTACACTAGTCGAGAGAGTTTAATCAATTCACGGGTTTGATGGAGGATTCGGAGAAACCTTTGTTCCCGGTTGTAAGGAGAAATACACAAAGTTGCACACGGTGCTCTCGCTCTCGAAATTGAAGGCAGCCAATGGTTGGTCCGACAAGAGTTTCACGGCATTGTTACATCTCTTAGCGGACATCTTTGCTGAAGGAAGCGTGTTGCCTAAAACCACGTATCTAGCTAAGAAGGTTGTATGTCCCTTGGGATTGGAAGTAGAAAGAATACATGCTTGTCCAAGCGATTTGTATACTCTATCGCAAAGACTATGCGACATTCATGTATGTCCGTGTGCAAAGCGTCGCGATACAAGCGTAAAAGGCGATGGCAATGGCTTATCGAGGTGAAGAAAGGAGCTCCGTAAAAGTGGTGTGGTATTTGCGGTAATACCTCGTTTGAAGCGTTTATTTGGAAACAAAAAGCACGCCAAATTGATGCGATGGCACTTCGGAAGACCGTAAGAGGGATGGAAAAGCGAGACACCTACCGATTACGCCAAAGGAGAACCATCGATAGACTCTTGAGGAGAACTTGGAAATGAATTGAGGAATGTAAGGTTTGGCTTGAGTGCGGATGGAATGAATCCTTTCGGTAACATGAGCGACATTCATAGCACTTGGCCCGTGACTCGTGTATATACAACCTTCCACCACCGGTTGTGTATGAAGCGAAAGTACATTATGATGTCCTTACTTATCCAAGGGCGAGACAACTCGCAACGATATTGATGTATACCTACAACCATTGGTGGAAGATCTTGTGATATTGTGGAGCGAAGGTGTACAGGTATGGGGCGAGTACAAGCGAGAGTACTTCACTCTACGGCGCATTGTTGTTACGCACCATCAATGATTTTCCTGCGCTTGGTAACCTGTCGGCCGTACTATAAAAGGAGCGAAAGCATGCCCCCAGTGCATGGATGAAACCGCTAGTGTGTGGCTCAACAACTCGAGGAAAACAGTGTACATGCGTCACCGGAGGTTCCTTCGAAGGAATCATCCGTACCGCAATATGAAGAAACAATTGACGGGACAAAGGAGGACGGTTTAGCTCCAAGGCGTCTTCGTGGGGAAGAGGTGTATGATATGGTTAGGGATCTTAATGTTGTACTTGGAAAGGGGAGTACTGGTAATACATCGTGGTCCCGTACTGAGAAGACCACGTGGAAGAAGAGATCCATCTTTTGGGACTTACCCTACTGGAAAGACTTGGAAGTTCGACCTTTGCATCAACGTTATGCATGTAGAGAAGAATGTATGTGACAAAGCGTGGTTGGTCTTTTCTTGAATATTCCTAGCAAAACAAAGGATGGTGAAGGCACGAAGGATCTGGAAGACATGAAAATCGAGCCGAGCTACATCCTCAAGACCTTTGGAAAGGCCGGCTTTACCTTCCCCAACTTGCTACACTTTGAGTAAGAAAGAGAAAATAGAACTCGCAAGTGCTCGCATGGTGTGAAAGTTCCGTCCTGTTACTCATAAACATCAAGAAACCGGTATCGATGAAAGATTTGAAGTTAAGCGGCATGAAGTCTCATGATTGTCATGTGATGATGACACAAATGCTCCTGTTGCAATTAGAGGTGTTTTGCACGACAAGGTCCGAGAGGCAATCACGAGGTTGTGTTCCTTCTTCAACACGATTTCACGAAGGTCATCGATCCCGTTGGACTTTATGAACTTCAGTCGATGTGGTAAAGACTCGTGCCCATTTGGAGATGTATTTTCCCCATCATTTTTGATATCATGGTTCATCTCATTGTTCACCTTGTCAATGAGATAAATATTTGCGGCCCCGTATTCCTGCATCAGATGTACCCATTTGAAAGGTATATCAGTGTTCTGAAGAAATATGTACGTAATCGATCTCGACCGGAAGGCTCAATTGTAGAAGGTTATGCAATTGAGGAGGTTATTTTTCTTAACCGCCACAGATAACGTTTATCTGTGACGGTTATTGTTCTTAACCGCCACAGATACTCCCTCTATATATACCACGGCCCATGCATATACATGCACACTACGCAAATTTCGCTTCCCTCCACTCCTGTGCCCTAGCTCACTTACCGCCGCCGCACGCCTGGCTCATCCCAGACCGCAGCAGCGCCCGCGACGTAGGTCTCCGCGCCTCCCCATCGCCGCCCCTCTCCAAAGAACGCCATCCCGCGCCCTCCCCACCGGCGCCGCCCCCTCCAACGCCCTCCCCACCGGCGGCGCCCCCTCCAACCCTACCCAGGTAAGCTGATTAATTGGCTCGTGCAAATGTGAGAAGTTCAGCAACCTATTCATGGTTTTGACAAAAACCTGGGTTAAAGCGTACCAGGTTTTTGTCGGTCTGGTGATGTTGCTAGATGCTGTTGCGTGTTTCTGTTGGTGATCCGAAAATAGGCAAGTATAGCAGGATGAATGCTGTCAAGAATGTTTTGGAGTTTGGTCATAGCCGTTTTGGTCATAGAGTTGTGTCAGGTTTGATGCTACTGGGTGGTTTTTGGGTTTTGAGTCTGGTAGTATTAATGGGCTTTACAATGTAATAACGTTGGATACAATTGTGGTAGTTTCTTAATTGAAACTGGGACATCGGGTTTGATCATGTCTGTTGCTCTTAAAAAGTTTTAGAACCGAACCGATGAAGCTTGGTGACACAAATTAGATCCGTAGGCTCGTGAACCGCACAAACTGTTGATAATAGATGGTGATTCGGGTTTCGTTCTTTTGCACTTGGAGTAGTCTTTGTAGGTTAATCCGAATCGATTTAATGGTTTCGGTTAGATAGTGTCCTTCGTTCGCCAAAAATTCGATATGAGGCAAAATTACGTGATGGTACTTGATTTTACTATGCGGTTCATTCATAAACTCCAAGTTTACAATGCGGTTAATTCATAAATTCGTGATGGTACTGAATTTACTATGCGCTTATTTCATGAATGAGGCAAAATTTGGTTATGCTTATTCCTATTGAAGTCTAAATCTGCTACTCCAAGTGCTACACATGTTGTTTCGAGCAGTGCTTATCATTCTTGTTTTGGGAATTAAATTACATCCACCAAGTTTAATCTGATAAGTAAAGCACATAATCATTGGTTGTTCTAGATTTTTTTAGATCTTGGGTGAAGTGATGACATAGGTGTCGACCTAACATAAAAATGCCACTGGACAATTTAAAAGGTTCCTCTGAAGATTCTTCTGTCTTTGCCATGTGCTATCATGAATTTTCTGATTTTAATGGTCGTGAATTTTATTGGTATTTGATGGGTACATTGTGTCTCACCGTAATTTGTTACCTTGCATTACATGAATCATTTATATTTGTTGCTTTTATGCAAATTTCACAGTGGTTATGTCTTGCAAATAGAAATTGTAAAATGATCGAGATGGACTTGTTCTTGTTGGTCGATATTAGTTGAGCTCATCTTCTGGTGGTTCTGCACTTGTTCTTGTTGGTGAAGGTTTGGGTGTTGCTCTATGATGATATTGGGTTAAGAATGATAAGAACAATTATTATGTGTCTTGGGCCTTGAACTGGTAGAACAACATGCTTCAAATTGTTTTCTCATATCCATATGGCATCTAAGTAGTTAATTTTCTTTACGCATATCAAAGGATGATACTTTCCTACCCTCCTTGGAAAATCAAGGCATTTTTATAGTCAAGCAATCGCACATTTTCTCACTGTGGTAGAATAACATGCTTGAGAGTGTTGTTTACATCAACGCTTGATATTCGATAAGTATACTCTCTTGTGGTTAGTCGACTTCTTTGTTAATTCAAAATCTGTTGATATTTAGTATCTGCTTTGAACTATCTTTGTTATCAATCGATCATAGATATTTAACGATGAAATTCTGAACAACTCTTTAATTGTGCATGCTAAGGTGGTAAGGGTTCAAGGCCCTAGTCACTAAATAATTTGTTAGCCCATTTGTGATTGTGGTGAAAATTCTTATTTTCATCCAAACCCTAAATCTGAGCAAATCATTCATATCTCCTCTCTATGTTGCTAAGCATTATTTTGTCTATGTTGATATCTCTGATTGTGTGCTAATTCAATATGATACACTCAGTTAGTACATCTTCTATCGTATTCATTAACCACATAAAACTAGATATGTAGAGAGACAAATATCCAACCATAGAATTGCCATGTAGGAACCATAGTACTTGTCTTTTCTTGTTCTTGAATACTATAGAAAAATAGTAAACAAATACGAGGTTAATTGTCTTTGTAATTGCTAAGTTCTATCTTATCTATGTCATTCTTGTTATTAGTGGATTATTCCATTTGTGACTCGAAATGAGCCATGGACAGGCACTTTAAGGATCTAATTTAGTCCTCAGTTAGTACATCTTCTATCTTAGCACATCTTCTATCTTATTCCATTTGTGACTCGAAATGAGCCATGGGCGTGCACTTTAAGGATCTAATATAGTCCTCGGTTAGTACATCTTCTATCTTATTCCTCGGTTAGTACATATTTTCCTCGGTGTGCTAATTCAATATGATACACTTAGTTATTCTATCGCTTAGTACATATTTTCTTTCCCTCTCTCAAATATCTCCTTTCTATTGAGTAGTTCTAATGGAGCCCAAATCGAGCCTATAATGGAGGAGAGCCCAAGCAGGTACCTTACCCTCCACCCAACCACCGGTTCTTTGAGGCCTCCACCGCTGTTCCTGGGCCTCCACCGGCTGTTCACGAGGCCTCCACTTCATTGCAACACGCCGGGATGAGGGAAGACTAAAGCTGAAGGCCGGTACACCATCACGGAGGTCTCAGATATCTTGGGTCCCTGTTGCACGAAAAAGCAAACAAAATACTGAGTCAACATGCGGAACATCGTCGGGAGAAAGTGCCAATCACCTATTCGGATTAGCATAAAGTGCCCCAAGCCACCAAAGCGGATCTGTGGGACGAGCTCAAAGGAACCTTCACATTCCCAAGGAGTCGAAGAACTCGTGCGCCGCGATGCATTGATGACCATGGATGCGCGTGGAGAAACTTCAAGGCGAGGTGAATGTAAATTATGTGAAGCAAAAACGGTCACCGTCGGAGACTACCCAAGATTACAGCCATACTGGGATGAGTTCGTGGCGATGAAGCAATCTGAAGCAGCAAGGAAGTCTAGTGAGGACCACATTAGCATCACAAGAAGGAATACTCACCCCCACCGACTTGGCACGAGTGGGTACACGGGTAAAATTGCTCAATGGGACAGGCAGGAATTACAAGTGATCCAACAGACTGGCGCAAGTCCCTTGGTCGGACTACGGACGAGTGAAGCACTACGTGCTAGCGAGGGCAGATCTCTTGTCTACTGGGAGTTTATCATTCAAGAGCAGCGAAGACGAAGCAATGACACAAAGAGTTCATCAGTTTTACGCCCAGTCCACCCAAGGATCCTTCCACTCAAACAGGGAGAAAGACGAGCTATCAGCGGCCCTCGGAAACAAAGAGCACCTCAGTCGAACACGAGGCGTCGGGGTCAAGGTTCCATGGAAGATGGGATTCCCTAAGCACGAAGACTCTTATAGGAGTCGGAAGAGAGCTAAAGAAGTGCAGGCTGAGCAGGAAATGGAAAGTATGAAGGAAAGGGTTCTACGAGAATTACAACCCACCATTCACGAACAAGTTCAACGACAAGTACAAGAAGCCTTGAGCCGACGCAGTCAAAACGCCTCTCTCAAATTTCTACAGTCGTCCCCAGATTGCTATGGTCCACGCCATTGCCAAGCGGACAAAAACCATTATCCTGTGGATCGACATACATGACCCCACACCTGTCGGCTCAACGTGCCCATGATGAACATATTTCTCTGTCGCCACAGGGTAGCTTATCCGTGCTAAGAAGGGGTGTCTGCACAATGCCCCGATAGCGCCGGAGTTATGCAAAGGTCCAGTGGACACCAGTAGTTGCACGCTTCTCGATATCGGGCTAGAAAAACCCGCCAATGACGAGATAACAACTCTGGGAGGTGTCGTCCACTCATTCATCCAGTGGCGCAAGCATGACATCATCTTGGACCATGCAGTGGCACCCTCTCCTAACATCGTCTTGGATCATGCACTTTGCCGACCTCTCTGCAAAGACAATCCGCGCATCGATCCACGAGCACGTGAGAGTGAAACGGTGAAGAAGCAACATGAGGTAGAAAAGAAATCCATTGAGGGCCCCATAAATATGGCCTGTTAGTACTCCAACGCGAAACACAGAACACAGGTACTTCAAAGGACAAACCTACAACCCCGATCCCAAAAATGGCACATTAGACAAGCCGTATCAGCTAGATCAGGGGAAGCCAGGACCGAGTATGATGTCGTGCGAGAAAAAAGTAAGGGCAAGGCAAAGTCTGATGAACAAGAAAATCAACCAAAATTGAAATTCAAGGTTGGGAAGCCCTTAGTCACCGATTCGAAGTTAAATAGTCTAACACCCATGATGCAGCGATTACATGCATGGTACATGGAGCGATCCAACCAAGACGTACTCCCGAAGGTGATCACCGCAGTGTTCCGTGAGGAACATTTTCACCACGAGGGCTATGGCTACTTCTTAATAGAATTCGATAACATGCACAACTTGTTCTATCATGACGCCCTCGACATATGTTTTTTGAGATGCTGGACACTGTAAGTGTCTAATATATCAATCTTGGTCTACATTCACGTAATACCGATAAATGTCATGTCTAACTATTTCGTTATATAGATACGAGATTCAAGAACTACGAAGAACCAAGGGGCGATGGGATTCCTCGACCAGGAGCGGTTTGCCAAGACGAAATCGTGAGAGTACCAAAGGAGGTCGAGGATGCGATATAAAGCTTTGCTTAAACTACAAGACAAGGAGTTTATACTTGTACCATACAATTTTAAGTAAGTTCCTCACTAGCGAGTTAAATTACTTGTTGGTTTCGTTATTTACTCGACGTAACGACTAATGGCTATGGCATCCAGATTCCTTTGGATTCTCGTAGTAATTCATCCGCATAAGAGCAAGATCTCGATCATGGATCCTTTGGATAAACCTAAAGCGGACTATGAAGTGATGACACGTTTAATCAACGAGGTGTTCAAAAGATATTGTCGAAGAGCACGAGACACCGCCCATACCGAAAACCCTTACAATCCGTACTAAATTTTGATGCGCACGCAAGGAATATTCTTATATCGTATTTCATAGTAAATAGCTCCTTCGACGACATCTTAGTTCATTCGATTTTCGCGATGTCTGGCGAAGCAAGGAACAAATCTATGTGGGTACTTCTGTGCCAAGACATGCGGAAATCTTAAGTTGCACAATAAAAGACAATGACGTGGAGGTCACCATGCCGACATGACACATCGATTTGCGCCACTCGATTTCTATATGCTCTCTTAATTACATTTTTCATACCTACTGACTACCTCAAGTTGTCTCTGGTAGGATCTGCTTGCTTCAAATCCAAGCCGTTCAGGCCAGCTCGCCTACTTCATCATGAAGGAAATACTCAACAAAAAGGCGAGTTTTATGATGAAGACAACAACGATCCACTCCTCCATACTCATGTCTCACATCGCGTGTCTCCAAGCTCAAGACCCATAGGCTTCTAGTTTAGAAAACTAGTTTAGGCTTTTGTTACTTCAATTCTATTTCATTACAAAGTGTAAATAACTCTTTGTACCTTTGAAATGGGAGCCCCTTCTTTCCTCAATGCCACTTCTCTTGTCAGTGGTTCTGCTCTGTAGCATGTATGTTTGTCTTCTTGAGGAACACATGTACACACATGCGAGTGGCACTTCTAAATATTTCATGTGTTTGCCTTACATGGTTATTTTTTCATATGAAGTTATTTCATGTGTTTGTAATAGTTTGATAAACTAACCAAGTGAAAAAATTACTTGGTTACTTTGATAAACTAACCAAGTGAAAAAATTACTTGGTTAGTTTGATAAACTTTCCTTGTATGCTCAGACACTGCATCAGATGTTTGTTGTGAATGGTGGTAGTGGTTTCAAGCTACTCTGGAATTCAGTGAAAGGCTTTCTTGATCCCTAAAACCGCCTCAAAAATACATGTGAGTTTAAATCATCTATGGAGTTCTTTTCTTGTTCCTGTCCAAATAAATACTATAGATTTTGATGGAGCCTCAATTGTAGGTCTTGGGAACAAAATTCCAAAGCAAACTTCTTCAACTAATAGCAAGGTACACATTTCCATTTAGAACTGCTTATTATAGTTTCTTAATCGTAAGGACTTTTTGTCCTATTGCCGTAATGATTAATTTTTAAGGCTTTGCTTCTTTGTTAATTTTGTATACCGGATAACTTTTGTGATTGTTCTTGTAGTGGGTCATTGAAATATCGAACAAGCTCGGGCAAAAAAAGCTGAACCAAAGATTCAAGGTTTGTGTTTATCCTTAAGACTCTTAAGCGGGTTGTTTATTTTTTCTTCCAAATTTTGGTAATACAATAAACTTTAATGAGGAAGTGTTCTATAATTTGAGCCCGATGACCATTTTGTTTTATTATTTGGTTTGTTTGTCTCTTGTGCTCTAAAAGGACTGCTGTGTGATGTAATAGGATTCACACATGTCAAAGTAGCTCCGTTGTTTCATATTTATTTGGAACAATTACTATTTGGCGCTTTTATCCGTTGTGGTTAGACAACTACGAAATTGCGATATATGTTAAGCCCAGTTTTCCGTGTTACCAATCTTCCCTTTGGTTCTATTTCTTGTGTCACCTTACTCTATTTACACTTCCCGGTAACTCATATTTGTCCATTGCTCCTTCATGATCTTTTGTACAAGGACTACAATTTTGACCAAAAGTTTTCTTTGTCGACATCTAGCAATTCGGTTTGATACGACATTCATGTTTTTTGTATCATGTAACTCCTCCTAGAAATTTTATGAAGAGATGTGCTCACAACTTGTATTTTTATCATAGGGTTTCACATCCAAGGTGTGAAGATCGATGAACTCTTCATTGCCGACATCTGACCACAACATAAAAGCGGTAGAACCACTTGTTGATGTTAAAATTGATAGTGATTCTAAAGTAAGACCCTTGTAAATTTGAGTTCTCTATCTTTAGTGTTCTTTGTGAGCTTGACTTTAGTTATGTGCAAAGCCTACATTATAGCACGAATCTTTGTTTTCTCGAACAGGGCATGTTAGTTTTAGCATTGTTATCATTACATACATTTGGCATCGAGATTACTTACCATATAGTGAGGAACTAGGGAGACATTTCTTGGAGACGATAGCAAGCAAAAATACTGATGCTAAAACATTCCACAAGTAGGACATACATTTTAATTTAGCTGGTGTTAAGACATCTGAAATTGATGAATATATATTAAACTGGATGGCCTTTAATTTTTAGGCTATAAAGGATTTGCCAACTTAACCAACCGAAAGGATTTTCGAATGTGAGATTTAGATCTTTGGTTGTTACATCATGTATATGCAGCTGCATTTGTGCATCCACAATTGCTCGGTCGACATTTCGCTTTTGATTTAGTCCTTGATCTTCCTAATTTATATAATGTCGAGTTGAACATCGCTTTTGTCTATACTATTATGCTGTCATTATAGTGCATCAGACCGCATTTTGATTATGCTCGGAGGGCATGGCTAGCATTGCTGAGGCTAGCCACAAATGCCGATTTTTATTTTCCGTGTCGGACTATCGGTGACGGTTCTATCCAAAAATCGTCATCGATACCGATATCGATGGCGGTTTTGGATAGAACCGTCATCGATACTATGATATCGATGGCGGTTCTATCCAAAAACCGTCACAAATAATGTTATCTGTGGCGGTTCTAGAACCGTCACTGATAATCCTGGATTATCAGTGGCACTAAATCTGTGGCGGTTCGAAAACCGTCACTGATGGCAGTTTCGAACCGCCACTGATTACCTTTTTCAAGGTAATGATTTGATGATTTACCTGTTTTAGTTATTGTAATTGATGATTTATCTTGTATATTTTACTAACATGTGATCTCAAAGCACGTATATTAATGAGACATGTATGATAAATTATTAATAGTATAAGTAAATAAAGATAAATTATTAATTTTTCCGGCTAACAATAGCATACAACAGAAGTACAACAATGGGGGTGGTCAAAGCGCGGTGGAGGGCGCTCTGGTCGAGGGTGCAATCGGCCAGGGCTTGGATTCCGGCACCTGCTGCTAGGCCTGTAGCCTGCAGGAAAGTATGGCATGATGCCCTGTGATGTTCTTACCACTTTTGACCACTTATCAGGCCACTACCAGTACCAGATGATCGATCTTTCGTGAGTCGTGAGTCGTGACTCGTGACACTATGTAATTGGCCTCACTTCGCACTTAGTAATAAAAACAGTTAGGTATACATGATAATAGCTCTCTTATATTTATTTTTATATTTTTTAATACAGATATAAATATAGATAATTTGGATATGAATACGAATACTAATAATATCGAATGTAGATATGGAACGAAAACAAATCGAAATGAATATGGTGATGAATATTTATCGAAACATGAAAATCTTTTAAATTATACACATAAAATAAAAAATGTAACAAGTGTATTTGCTCCAAACATTCATGAAGAACATATAGTGATTTAAGATTTGTATTCTTTCTTGAATTATGTTTAAAATAAAAAATTATATATTTATGAGTTTTTATGCGTTTTTTGCTACTTATTTAAAATATTTACCTATTAAGAACAATAGTGTTTGAATTTTCAAAAAATGTAAAAGTTGATAAAATCTTGAAAATATGTTTTTTAAATGTTAGATTGTGTCAACTTTCTTAAAAAATATCATACTTTTTGGAGTTGGTTTGCCAATTTTAATAATTAAAATTTAATTTATAGATTAATTAAATTAGCAAAAGATTTTGAAATTTAGAAACCTTTTTAAGCCAAACGAATAGCCTTGGCCTAGCCCACGTATATATCTAGATAATTTGATTCATAAATATCTGGATTATCTGGATCATCTGAATCTGTATCTGTATCCATATCTGACAAAAAAAATCTATATTTGTTTCATATTCGATACTATCTGACAAATATCCGATCCGATAGAATTCGAATCCGAAAATTATCTGATCGATTGGAAATTATTCGATCTGATTTCATCCCTACTCCCACTCCTCATAGAGGCCATGTTAACCTCGGCACTCAAAAATATGAGAAATGTTATAACATCACCTCTTTAATATGTTAAATTTATTCATTGAATTGTTTTGATTTTTGTGGTGCAGGATTATTAAGACCTTTGAACTATTTGTATTGTATATTTAGCAAATTTTAAATATATGTGTTAGATTTATAATGATACAAAATAATTATATAAGTCTTTAAAATTGTACCGATGAAGTATACATTCCATACAAAATTTTCCGCCGCTACCTCCAGCCTTGTCCCGGCGCCTCTTCTCCTTCCCTGTGTTCGCTCCCCTGCGCAGATCCAGATCCGTTGCCATCTCAAACTACGGTCGCTTCTCCACGCGAATCCGCCACCGCTTGCTCCTCCGACTGCTACCCAATTGTCGGAGAAGCCGTGTCAGCGGAGCCTGCGCGTTTCAGAGGTGAAGACTGAAGAGGTTTGCGGAGGAGCTTGCCAGGATGGTCGCCACTCTAAAAAGGTCTCTTTTTTTTTTTTCTTCTCCTCGTGCAGTTTCTACTTCTTGCATTAACCTGGCAGTGCAACGCTGATACCATATTGCTTTTCTTGTGTTATTGTGAACTTTACATGAAGGCACATCGATCGAGCAGCTCAGTTCCGATGTGATTAACTGAGCAATGAAAGAAATTTCCGAGGCAGAGGAAGCCTTGTTTTCTTGGCGGGTGATACTGTGATAGTACAGCATAGCTTGATAAACTTGGTTCTTGTCTAATTAAAGGCACTGCTACTCATGCACTTGCGGTACAACAAATTTTCTCTGCTTTGCTTTTCACATTGTTTCATTGAGCTTAAGGTGGATGGATGTTTGGAAAACAATATTACATTTCAAGTTTTTAGGATACACTGGTAGAACATTTATACAGAGATTGTTAGATAAAGCACATTTGAATTCCAGTTTTTAATCTCCACATACACCCGGAAGATCACTTATACATAGAGAGTGTTAAATTTCATGTCTCCTTCTAGTGGTAGCAGCAGAACTTGCAGAACGGCAAGTGTATACTTTTAGTTCTATGGTGTATATGATTGTACCAAAAAAAAAAAAAAAACAAAGAAAGCAGTGTGTGAGGCACGGGGTAAGAATTATGAGGATTTTTATTAGAAGCTGAGTATAAAAGGAGGGCGAGAAGAACATCTACAAGATGGCTAAATGTCGAGAAAGGAAGACAAAATGTTTTAATAAACTCAAATGTATCATAGACTTCACTAATAGACTTAGGGTGAAAGACAATAAGGTCAAGAATAGGTGAAGAGACTACTACATTGACAAGTCGTAGAACGGATACAATGGGGATAGTATGATTGAACTGGATGACGCTTTTGATGACATCAATAGACATTTCGTTCGAAGAATTCAAAAGTCTAAAGTAAGAGATGCCTTAAAAAGGATGAAAGTATGTAAGGCGTTAGGGGCCTGATATCATTCTATCGAGGTGTGGAAATATCTTGGAGATGTGACGAACGTTTGACTAACTAAACTGTTTAATACCATTTTCAGGAGAATAAGTTGTCTATCGAGTGACGGAGAAACACGTTAATGCCAAGTTTTAAGAATAAAAGAGACATTCAAAATTATACTAATTACAAAGGAATTAAGCTCATAAGCCACACAATGAAGCTTTAGTAGTGAGTGATTAAGCTTTAGGAGTGAGTGATTAAGTAGCATCTATGAAGAGTGGCTAGCGTGATGAAAAACCATTTGAATTTATGCTGGGAGGCATGGTTATTAAAACGTAAAACGAGAACGAAACGACCCACCCCCTTTTTAACTTTTAAACGTTTAAACGAGTGTTGAAACGTAGTTTTAGACACTACTGCAAAACGAATATGGGGCAAAGATATATCACATTAATACCACTATTTATCTGTTTTCAAGCTCATGACCCATCCGGTCTAGCCAAGCCGGCCCAACCATCCCTCTCTCTCTCTCAATCTTAGCTCACCAAATGCCCAAGCAGGCAAGCCCCCACCCTCCCCTCTCCCTCTCTCTCTCTCCCCCGAGGTGGCCCTCGTGACTCATGAGCTCACTCTCCTCTCTCCCCACCCGATCGCATGAGCGACTCGAGCGAAGAAGAAGCGGCGAAGGCGGAAGCGCGATCGAGACGATTGGAGGAGAAGCGGGCGAAGAGTGGGGAGGAGACAGCGGCACCGGCAGCCTACGGTGGAGAAGACAGCAAGACGGTGAGGGACAGCGGGCTCGCTGGCACCATGGGCGAAGCTCCCTCACCATGATGGAGAAGACAGCGGCGGATGGCGGTGGAGAGGCAGCCTGCGATGGAGAAGACGGCAGCGGATGGCGCGGGCGAAGCTCGGGCACCGCGCGGGCGAAGCTCCCTCAGCGGCGGACGGCGCACTTTAGGGTTAGCTCCGCCCCTCTTTTCTCCTCCCTCTCCAAATCCTTCCTCTCCGCCCCAAATTTGACTCCCGAGTCGGCGCTTCTTCTCCAGAGTCCAGATAACCCCTCACCTCGCAAAACGCCCGGACGTTCTCCTGCTCGGGCACGTTCTGACGTTTACACGACGTGTAAACGTCGTTTTAACGACGTTTTAATAACCATGCTGGGAGGTCGACCATGGAGGCGATCTTCTTGATGCGACAGTTGATAGAAAGGTATATAGAGGAAAAGAATGATCTACGCATGGTGTTTTGTCTACATGAAGAAAGCTTATGACAATGTGCCAAGAAAGATCATGAGATGAGCACTTGAAAACTAAAAGATCCCAACAAAATACATTACCCTAATCAAGAATATATATGATGATGTTGTGACTAATGTTAGAGCATGTGATAGCCATATTAGTGACTTTCCTATTAAGGTGTGTTTTCCGTTGTGCTATGATAGATGATGTAGGTGTTAGTCTGGATGAGAAAGTAGCGCATAAGAAGGAAACTTTTTGATATTTGGGATCGATGTTATAAAGTGAGAGTGAGATTGATGAAGATGTGAACTATATGATACGAGCTGTGTGGGTGAAATGGCGCCAAGCATCTGGTGCTCTATGTGATAGAAAAGTCCCTAAAAAATTAAAGGGTAAGTTCTATAGGATGGTGATTAGATCTACATTGTTGTATGGAGCAGAATGTTAGATGATAAAAGACAACATATTCAGAAAATAAGTGTAGCAGAGATGCAGATGTTGCAATGGATCTGTGGTCATACAAGGCGGGATCGAATCCGCAGTGATGATACATGTGATAGGGTTAGGGTAGCACCAATTGAAGAAAAACTCGTTCAACATCATTTGAGATGATTTAGACATTTTCAACGTAGGCATCCTGAGGTACCGTTACGTAGTAGAATTTTAAGCTGTCTGCAAAACATAAAAGAAGATAGAGGTTGATCGAAACTGAAGTGGGAAGTAGTTAAAAAATACTTGAGATATTGGAATGTACTTAAAGAGTGGCGTTGGATAGAAATGCATGGAAGTTAGCAATCCATGTACCAGAATCATAACTTACGATTAAAGATTTAGGGGTTTTATTGACTGTAATTGAGTTTTATTTTTAATCTACCCTAACTTGTTTAGGACAAAAGGCTTGATTGTTCTTGTTTTTGTTGTTGAAGTATTCGGATGTACTTACAGAATTGTTGTATGGAGTGTTTGAGTGTCTCCTTTTTTTTATCATAACTTTGTTCTACGATGCATAGAGTTTTAAGATTGATGCGAAGGTTGCGGAGTTGCTCTGTCATGGCGACTCATGCTGATTTGCAACGAAGGTAAATAAGATAACACCCCTCCCCCAACCCCCCACACACACACTCTGATCGTATATAGGCATTTTAGTTTCCAGATCTAGTACTTGATGCAATAGTCAAACTACAGTTATTTTAGTTTTTAACATGTTAATAAGATGGCATCTAGTGACAAAATGTGCAAAGGCAAGTTTATTCATTGCTGATAGGATGCCATTCAACTAGTACACCTTGCTATTGCAACTTGTGCAATCTGCGTTTGCAATATGACCATAGACAAGCTTGCTTGGTCATGAGCAATGTTGCTTGTAAAAAATTTAGTTGAGATGCCCCACTGTTTCGGCTAAAATCTTAAATCATTAGGGTGCTGCAGTTCCAATTCATTGACCTTGCCAGCTCAAAACCTTGAATAGTCTCCAGATCAGAATATTTGTTCAATCATTTCCATACAGTGGCAAAATGTGTTATCGGATGCACAAGGCTAGTACTGCAGTAGCATGTCTGCATGCGTCATATTTAATATGTCATGCGAATTCAAAAATATAATGCAAATATTTATGCATTGGAGAAATGTGTTGTCGGATGGTCTTCGGAGTAGTAAGTAGCAAATTTTGCATCATCCTGTGAATTACAGAAGAGGGGTAATAATTGAAGACAACTACCTAATGTTAGTTGCACTTGTACGTGTACTTCGACTACAGCAATGATCTTACTCAGCTCATAACCTCAAGCCCTTAGTTAGTAATTAGTCGGTGATCGGTCACATATACAACTATATGTGGATCCCCTGTTCTCATCTAAAGAATACTTTTAAATGTATCTGCATGTGGCTTGTGTTTGGTATATTTTTGGTCAAGTGTATCTTCATGTGGCTAATAAGCCTGCTTGTTGGCTATTCTTTTTCATGTATTAATCATATTTACAATTCACATGTTAAATTCTGCTCATTTGCTCCATGGCAGGAAGTTGTGCAGTTACAGCCTGAATGTCTGATCCTGGAAGGAACCATGGAGGCATCTTGCTGCTTTGGAGAAGAAATGGATTCATGTGTGGTACTAATTTCTTTTTAGATGAAAACATTGGTACCTAACTTGGATTGTGTGTTTACGGAAGCTTGGATGCCACTGAACCTGAATGGATTAATGTATGTGTGCGTATGATGAATGCACCGATATGAATAAGATCCGTGGCGGCTAACAATCAGGAAAAATCGTCACAGATATTCCTGCTAAAACCTGATGAGATAAATTTTTCTTGACGATACAGGAAGTGCCGTAGGGAATTACGTTCCTGTTTGTTAACCGTCCGGCAAATGGGATTTGAGCATCCTCGTTCTCCCATAGGCATTTCGTAATAGTTCAAAATTACTTCTGACGTTTTTCCGGTATTTTTTCTCAGTTTAAAGAATCAAGATAGTGATCACAGGGTAAATGATTCTAAATAAAATTTTTTCACTCAAAATTATTCATCCAAGCCCTTAAAGAAAATATTGAAAGGGAGTAAATGAAAAGGAGCGGTAGCACTGAGTCCAAAAACAACAGCAGGAACAGATTCTGAAAACAGCACGACTCAAAAGTAAATTTTGAGGAATCTTTTGATCGGCTAGATAAAAACTCACGAAACTTGATAGATGTACTCCTAAGAATGTTAGGAATTTATTTCAACCTTTGAGTTTTGCTCAAACTTTGAAGGAAGAACACACTAAATTTGAGCAAAACTCAAGAATTTGATCTTAGACTTACTCGTGTGGTTTTGATGATCAAGATGATCTTGGGTAACCTCTCACACATCCCAGTAAGCACAAACACAAGTCAAAAACTTCGCAAACACAAGATCAGTTTCTTGCAAGAAAAACACATGAATTGCCTAGATGATTGGGATATGATCTGAAAGAAAATTCATCCAACAATCATCATCCTCGGTATAAGAAACAAAAGCATATAGAAGGAGGGGAGGCAAATCCAAATTACATAAATGTAAATTACAAGAAAATAAGTGCGGAATCTAAGACATAATGTAAATACGTAAGGTAAATCCAAACATAAGAGAAAGTATTTTGGATTTCTAGAAGGAAGGTTTACAAAGCCTTACAACAAAGTGGGCAAAGCTCAAGGGAGCACAAAAACCTTCAAGAGGGGAAAGGCTACCCCTACCCCTCTATTTATACTACTCTTGAGTCACCCTCCACTCTTGGATGAGTTTCTTCTACTCTAAAGACCACTATCGAAGGTTAGGATTGACTCATTCACTCATACTAGGCTAACCCGAAATCCACACACATAACAGGTTTTTGTATGTTTTTCAAGGTATACTAACTAGACCTGCTACTTTATCATCTAGACTACGATTCAACGGCTCTCCTTGATCTGAACAGCTCCTAGCTAACATCTCATCCATTCCTTGTTTTCTAGGTTTGCACAAACTCCGTCTCCGATCATCTTCGGCGATCCTCGACCGTCTGGACCTCATACGCACCTCGCATATTCCCGATCATCCTTCGCCTCACTATGATCTAGCATCGTCGTCCTACAACCATAAAAAATAAGAAAAACACATCACATAGTATTGCCCAAAATGATATGTAATAAATCTCTCACAAATTCAAAATGCATATTGTAAGGACATCGAGTAAATTTGCTCAGAGTCGAGTCGATGAGTCGACATCGAGCAACTTGTGGCTAACCCAAGGACATGAGACGGGCTGATGGCAGGGCGCTCGATCCGGCAACATCCCTACTCGATACTTAGCTGTTCCCAATCTATTCGAAATATTTGACCACAAGCCGATGGGGCATTATTCAACCAAGCTAGAATTTGGCAATAATCGACCAAGCATCCACTTGATCTGTCAACATCCCTACTCGATACTTAGAGATTCCCAATCTACTCGAATCATTCGACTAAAAGCCAGCGGGGCATTACTCGACTAAGGCAGAATTTGGCAGTAATTGACCAAGTGCTTGAACGAACCGTCCGTAGGGCAGAGTTCATATCTCAACTCAAATTGCTTTAAATTAAAAATTTAATTTAAATCAAACTCAAACTAGAGTATACTAAGCTCAGATTTACTCAAATACTCATCACCAACATAAGTAGATCTCCATATAGTCTTTCACAGTTTTTAGCCGTCGTGAAAGATGCTCTCTGGTAGTGAGCGGAGCAGCAGCAAACGTGTTGCAGCATCGGCTTCAACCAGTTCATATCAGGTGGATACGAACTATTATATGGACACTGGAGTCACGGATCATCTCACGAACAATCTTGATGTGTTGACAAAGCATGAGAATTACAAGGGGAAAGACCATGTTCTGGCTGCCAATGGTTCAGGTAATGGAAATTTCTGATATAGGTAATCTTCTATGGCTGGTCTCTGACGTTCCCTTAACAAATTCTTACATGTTCCTGGAACTAGTAAACAACTAATCTCAGTTCACAAATTTACATGTAGTAATGATGCCTTTATTGAGTTTCATCTTAATAAATTATTTGTCAAAGACCGAGCCACGAGGGCTGATGAAATTATTTGGTCCGATCTTCCAATAAAAGGGATAACTATGATGGATCAATGTGACGTTGACAACGAGGCTACTTAACTGGAATGATCAAATCCATCTTGCAATTTGTATAGCTCATCCTTTGATATTATCAACCGTACACCTTTCCTGCAAGCAATCAAGAAACAAACAGGAAATAAATAAGCAGAATTTGAATTGGACAATGAAAGATAAGGTTTTATTGAACAATGGATAGGCCTGAAGTCACCGTAATTAGTCTAATCGACATAAGTATACAACTGATGTTTTCTAAACAAAAAAACAATCTAAACAAGCATAAGGACTAAACGTGGTGGCCACAAGGGTTATAAAGAGGTGGCGACTAAGGGGGAGCTCTCCTAGCACTATTACATAATGTTACAACACTATCGCTTCATCTGGGTTAGTTCCTAACTTTTTAGAAAAAAATCTAGGTTAGTTCCTAACTTTTTAGAAAAAAAAATTGATTGTGATAGATGGTTCGATGAGGGTGTAAATAATTAGTGAAAAATCATAACAATCAGTTCTCAGGTTAGAACTGATTGTGATGTACGATTAGGCACATTATAATCGGTTTTCACCTAAAAACCAATTGCGATGTGCATGTGCCATCCATATCATAATAGGTTCTCAGGTTAAAACTTATTGTGATATTTACATCACAATAGTTTTTAGCCTGAGAACCGATTGTGATGTGGATAGCACGTTACAATCGGTTCTGATCTTATAATCGATTGTGATGTGCCTTACAAGGTTATATAACCTTCGGGCTGAACTCTCCTCTATTATTGTTTTAGAGACAAAAAAATCGTCGTCGCCCCAAAAAAATAACATACTTTGGTTAGAAGCAATACTTTGGTGAGAAATTATAAAATCTTCGAGGATGGGTTAAGAGGGTAAAGTTGAAACCCTAACTTGAGGAGATTTGCCCTTAATATTTCCTCATTTGTGGTTTTCTTCAAAATGTGAGCATTCATTCAGATCCCTTCAATTTTGTACTAGGTAATTTGATATGTCAGAAAGAGAGTTTAGGATGCACTGGAATTGTGTGTATCCTATCAGATTTCACAAATTTATTTGATAAACACACATCCATTTATCTTTTTAGTATTCTCGCGTTAGTCTGAAAATATTATTACTGTAATATGATAAGTGTTAGAGTTTAGATTGCGTAACCTACATTTCCAATTCAAGGGTGCTTATTTATAAATATGCTAAAATAGCATATTTATAAAAAAACACTTTTTAATTGTTCACGTTTTTTAGACAGTTCATAGATATATGGTTCGATCAAGATTCTAAGCTGTTGTACAGCTATAGAGAAAATTTCAACAGCATATCCATGGTGTTTCTTCGGATACACACCTTCCCGACTTGTTGTCGAGACGTGCATTTGGTGAACAATGGGGAGATACTACCAAAATTTTCTTTGAAGTTGTACAACAGTTTAGGATCTTGCCTTAATCACATATCTTCAAATGGGATTAGGACCTAACCTAGTTAGAGGTTAGGAGTCATCATTGATATTTAATTGGTCAACAAATGCATGTTTTTTAAGATCATTCAATTTCTTGATTTTGTTAATGTTTTCACCCTTATTTTGTTTCATTGAAGTTGAAAGAATTGCAAGCTTACTGTATTAGGTAATTCGATATTGTTATTGATGTTTTAAATGTATACCTCCTAACTATAGCATTGAAAGTTCTTAACTAGGGAAGAAGGTATTGAGAGTAAAATTATATATCTTGAAACTCATCCTCTATTTTGCAAAGGTAATTAAATGATGTCTCGATATTTGAAATACCTAGCTAGCTATCGCTCCAATTTTTTGTTAATTTAGTGTGCGTAGTTTAATTGCAGATGGACCATGATGAATGGATGTATCAGAAAAGCAGTGTGAGTGCCGAATTTCAGAGGGGTGTTACGGAGTTCAAAAAAGTTGCAGAAGAAGACATGGTGAAGAGGGGTGTAAACTTCATGTATTTCCTAGCTTTGATTACACAAATCTCAGAAGATTTAATAACTCAGCTCAAATTGAAGACCACTTGATTTGACGTGGCTTTGTGATGAATTACATGTGTTGGATCCATCATAGTAAGATAAGTACTATCTACCTGGTATGCAACGACGACATGCTAGAACCCAATCATGAGTTGCAGCGTGATATGTTTGAGGAAGATAATTTAGAGCAAATGTTGCAAGATGTAGAGGGAAGTTATACGGAAAGAGAGTTTGAAAAGTTTGAGAGCTTGATGGAAGATGATGACAAACCATTACTCTTGGGTTGCAAAGCGGAATACACCATGTTAGGTTCGATCCTTGTATTGTTCGATACAAGTTTCAATGCACTTTTAGTTGTTCTATTGGATGTACTTCTAGAGGGAAATAAGTTGCCAATAAGAATTTATTAAGTGAATAAGCTACTATGTTCTATGGGAATGGAAATAGAAATGATACATGTATGTCCGAATGATTGTATCTTGTACCGTAATGCGCATAAAGAATTGCACGTTCGTCTAGTTTGTGGTATACCCCAATACAAATAAAAGAAGAAGTGTAATGATAAGAAGCGTAAGAGCTGAGGCGATAACAATGAAGAGGTCAACCAAGGGGCACCAACCAAAGTATTGTGGTAGTTGCCCATCATTCCCCATTTGGAGCAGTTGTTTGTAAATCCCAAAGAGGCAAAATTGTTATACTGGCATTATGAATCTCAAAAGGAAGATGGCAAGTTGAGATACCCTGCTGATTTGGCTCAATAGAGAAACATTTATTGGAAACATGAGGAGTTTGTTACCAAGATGAGGAATATAAGATTTGGATTGAATATCGGTGGAATGAATCTGTTTGGTAATATAAGTAGTTGTCACATCACTTGGCCAGTTCTATTGTGTATCTACCATCTCCCTCCTTGGTTGTGTATGAAGCAAAAGTATATCATGATGTCGTTACTAATTTTGGGACCTAAACAGTCGAGAAATGATATTGATGTGTACTTAGCACCACTGATTGAGGATTTGGTAAAATTATGAAACGAGGGGGTCGCGATGTGTGATGTATAAAAGAGAGAACTTCAACCTACGGGCTATGATATTTTGCGCCATAAATGATTTTCTGGCCCTTGGTAATTTGATGGGTTACAATATGAAGGGAGCTAAATCGTGTCTTATTTGTGAAGACGAGACTGATAGCTTATGACTACTGAATTCTAAGAAAATTGTGTACATGGATCAATGTAGGTTTCTACCTCGAAGTCATTGATACTGTAATATGGATAACAAATTTGATGGAAAGAGGAATTTTGTTCGGCCTTGTAGCCTATGAATGGAAGGCATGTATATTCATGCGTGAAGAATATCGATGTTTAGTATGGAAAGAGCTGTAAATCTATTCTTCCTAGAGCCCTTTGGAAAAAGAGGTAAATATTTTTGGACTTACCATACTAGAAGGAGTTAAAAAATGTTTTTAACAATTTGGTTGACATCCTATTGAACATACATGGGAAGATCAAGGATAGTGTGAATGCTTGCTGTGACATGACCTACATGGGAGTCAAGTCTAAGATTGCAGTGATAGAGGATGGAAAAGGTCCGTACATCCCTGCTGCATGCTACACCCTATCCAAGAAGGAGAAAAAAGACCTCTGCAAGTGTCTCTAAGGTATTAAAGTTCCATCGGACTACTCCGCGAAAATTAAGAAGCTTGTGCCCATGTATGATTTGAATTTACTTAGTATGGAGTCCCATGATTGTGATATCTTAATGACCCAAATGCTACATGTTGCAATTAGAAATATTCTATCAGAGAATATCAGATTGGGTATCATGAAGCAAAGTTATTTCTTCAATGCAATTTCTTTCAAGGTTATTGATCCCAATATACTAGACAACTTGCAGAGTGAGGTGGTATAGACTCTATGTCAGTTTGATATATATTTCCCCGTCATTCTTTGATGTCATGATCCACCTTGTTGTGCACCTTGTTAGAGAGATTAAGATATG
This sequence comes from Guadua angustifolia, assembly GCA_036346375.1. Classification (NCBI taxonomy): domain Eukaryota; kingdom Viridiplantae; phylum Streptophyta; class Magnoliopsida; order Poales; family Poaceae; genus Guadua; species Guadua angustifolia. The sequence continues at coordinate 55,968,867 of CM070507.1, forward strand.
TGGACCTGCATTTCTACGTTACATGTATCCGTTCGAGAGGTACATAGGTATATAAAGTCATATGTGAGGAATTGGTCGAAGCCTGAGGGTAGTATTGTTGAAGGTTACGGGACTAAAGAGGTATTGAGTTCTTCTTGGTCTATCTAGGTAAATGACAAGTAATTGGTGTTGCTGTATCTCGTCATGAGGGCAGACTTAGTGGTAAAGGAACCACTGGGTCTAAACTAACAAGTCCATGGTTTGATATGTATTATAAATCATATTTGACAGTCTTGTAGCATAGCGTAGAAGTTCATCCTACATTGAGTAGCATAAGTTGATATTGCGAGAAAAGAATCTACATATGGATAAACTTTCCATCACGTGAGAACACAATGATCGATTTCTCACATATTTCAAAGAAAAGGCACAGGTCTCTGTCAGTGAGGATGCTAAATGGTTAGCTAATGGACCAAGATTTAATGTACAGACGTGGTAGAGGTACGATATTAATAGCTACACCTTTTACACTAAAAGTTAAGATGCAAAGAGTACTATTCAAAACACTAGTATGAGCACAGATGCTTTGTCCGATTTTCTCTCAAAAAGAGGCTCCTCAACCGCAATGAACTCCTACTATGGAATGATTGAAGAAATTTAGGAGCTCGATTATGGAATATACCAAGTTTCATTGTTCCGATGTAAGTGGGTGAGACTTCCACATATAATGAAGGTCGACGAGAGATGTTTTACTCTTGTCGATCTCAATAGACTCACTTACAAAGATGAACCATTTGTCGTTATGAAGCAAGCAACTCAAATCTTCTACTTGTGTGATCCGGCCAATTCGAGGTTACACGTCATCCTTCATGACAAGAGGTGGATCGTTGAAGTTGAAAATATCATAGATGAAGAAGAGTACAACTAATTCTATGAAATACCTTCATTTGTAGATGGGAAATGTCTCAGTGGTGACAACGACACATATGAAACAAATTACATGCTTGTAGATCATCAAGAATGGTTGTATTGTAAATAAAGGGAGTACGTTAATGAAAATAATGCTATGTGTTTCAAATGTTTGTATTGTAAATAAAGATTTCATGGTTTGGGGTCTGACCTATGCAAGAACTGTAGTGGAAAGAGGCTTGGGAAAATTAGGGCGTTTAGTTGATCTAAAAAAGCAAAAAAAAGCAACATTGTATTAAGAACATGAAACAAATAACTAATGAAGCTTATATTTTAGTCAAGGATATAACTCCATTCATAACAAAAATAATAATAGTAGAGTACATAAATAATAATATACTAGTTTAAATATGTAAGCAGGTAATTGAAATATTTCTTTAATAGTAAGCAAATTTTTTGTGAAAATGTGATCTTAAGTGGTATGCATGCTTGGAGGAAATAAGTGCATGCCTGTAATAATATTGCAATCGGTTCTTACAAAGAACCGACAAAGATAGTTCTATTGGTTTTTACAAAGAACCGACACAGATTGCATCATTCTTCATTGCAATAGGTTCTTACAAATAATTGACATAGATATGCTTCATTATATCTTCACTCACTGCAGCTCCCTCACCTCATTGTAGCTCCCTCACTCGCACGATCTTTGCCTCATCCTCGCCCCCTTCGCCCCCCACACGTTGCTCGCCTCTCCCACCATAGACGTCGGCTCTCTCCCCACCATGTCCTCACCCTCGTCGTCCGCACGTGCTACTTGCCCGCCTCCCACAGCAACTGCCAGCTCTCTCCCCGTCATGCCCTTGCCCTTCTCCTGCATGCGCTGCTCGCCTACCTCCTACCATAGCCACCAGCTCTCTCCCCACTATGTCCTCACCCCCACCTCCTCCCTTCCTCTCCTTCCTTTCCCTCTACCTCTCCCTAGCCAGACTTTGAGGGCTTCAACCGGTACTAGGAGGTAGTTAGACTTCTAATGGTGGATTTGAGCCCTGAAGATGTGGTAGTTTTGCAGGTGCTAGGGTTTGTGTTTCAGTGGGATTTGGGGGTAGTGGATGTGGGAGGTGAATCGGGGGAATTTTCATGTCATAGGTGATATCAGTGCTATAGTCGTTGATTTTGTTCTAGTGAGCAGGTGGGGAAAGGAGGGCTTTCTCTGATCTGAAGCCTATAGGAAGAGGAGAGAAAAAATGGGAATAGACGAATAAGTGATTATGGTGTCTTTTTTATTAATTTGTGTTGGCTGGTACTTCATTTACATGTGGTTTTTGTTTCTCAGTTTAAAATAGCAGGGCAAGTTGTTGCAACATCCCAATTTTGCATTTTATTTAATTTATAGTGTTATTTGTGCATTTTATGGATTTTTGAATTTATTGGATCTTTTTGGAATTTATTTAAATTTATTTTAAATTAAGTATATTGGCCTTTTATGAAAACTAACTATTTATAGATAAAATTAATATAAAGTTTGGCTAAAAATATTTTATTTGAGTTCAAAATGTCTAAAAGTATTTTTGATATTTTTATTTTATTTTTCTTGATATTTTAATTGCTTAAAACTAATTAAATGAGTCACTGGATTTATTTTAAAAGGAAAAAAAGGGAAAGCCATTTAAATAGTAAGGCCATTCCCAGTGCATAGTTTTATTTCCCAGTTTTCAAGAGTGTCACATCAGCTTTTGTCTAGATAACCATGTATCTCAGATTTCATCTAGATGAAACTCTCTCACCTCCCATGAAACTCTCTCTATCTCTCTCTTCATAATTATCTTGCCATGTCACCAAACGTAATGATGTGTCATGTTATTTAATGAGAATAAAACTCAGTTCGTGGACTGAGTCCAAACGCCCGTGACACGTGTTAGCTACTGATTGGTTCGACTCGTCCATGTCAAGAGCAGTAATGGTTTTCCCACTGGGAATGGCCTAACAGACCGGACACGTGTTGGCTAACAGACCGGGCGCCAGACCAATTAGTAAGGTGGCATGGACCGAGTCCACGGTGGACTAGAGGAGGTTCGTGGACTGAGTCCAAACGCCCGTGACACGTGTTGGCTATTGATTGGTTCGACTCAACAGTGGCACAACGTTGAAGTCAGCTTGACACATTAAAGGGAATTTTCAATAGAAAATTAATTCATTTTATTATTTTATTTTTCAATTTTCTTTTTTTTTAAATTTTTGAATATTCCATGAGCCTGTTCTTCCTCATACGAGCTTCGATTAAGGTGATTCACTTTTTTAAAAATTTGTAAAATTGGGATCTATTTAATTGTGATTTTTTTTTATTTTTGGATTTTTTGCTCTGTGTTTTGGTGTTTATTTGGTTTTCTCTCTTGATTCACGTAGATGTTGAGTTGTGTGACGCATCTGAGGAAGATCCGTCAACCTAAGACCAGGTTCTAGAGCAGGACCAAGACCTTTTTCGAGACAAGTTGTGCTTTGATCATGTTGAACCCAGTTTTTAAAATCGCTATATTGTTTTTACACTATTGCAAGTCATTTCATGTATACAACCATTTTAAATTAAATAGGGACTTAGCTATTCCACTAATTTGATCTATACCCTACCTTGTCATTTATACATCATGATTTATTTGTCACCCTAGATTAGTCTTTACTAGTTGGTTAATACTAGAATCAATATGGGTTGGTTAGACCACATTAGTATGCTTAGCCATGCCACGTCTTCATATGTACTTGAATCATCAAAGTTTAATCTTGACTAATGGAATATGGAACATGGTTATGAACTTGTGTGTCAGGTGTTGGCACATGTGAGACCCCGTTCGGATGAACAGGAACCTCCATGTGATTACTGTGCTATTCCCTGGATCAGTAGCTAGCACTCACATGTTTACAACAATTGGAAATCACAACCATACAAATAATAATTAAGCGGAAACGATTATACCAATAATTATTACAAGTCAGAGAATAAAGCAGCAAAAGAAGCTATAACTTGCAGTTTGCCCATCCAATCCCGCAGGCAACTGACCAGGCATAACTCCTTAGAAAGATCGGCTCAAAAGAATCCCGCAACTTACGATGAACAACTTCGAAGCTTCGCTTACTCAACCACCTACAATATAATTAGGCAAGGGTGAGTATTTTACATACTCAGCAAGACTTGAGCAAAGCCTACCATACATGCAAGGCCACTTCAAAGGAAAGGTTTCTCTGCTTAATTTGCATAAAGCGAATTTGAATTTGTAAATCAAGTTATTTGCAAACGGAATTTGTAAGAGCATTTGATTGATTGATAACAAATAAGTAAAGCATAATAACACTCACAGTCCTCCATGACGTGAGCGACGAATCATTCACATTCCTGAAATTCCATAACTGTCGGCCCTTTGACAAAAAGCACAGTTGCAAAACTAATGATACCAACCCATTTGAGAAATAATAAAACATCTAGCATTGGAATGAAATCACCAAGTGCTCATGACATGAGCGCCGCTAATCGATTAGATTTAAACTCGCAGAGGTGTACAACTTTACCCACAAGGAATGATCAACTCACCACGTCACCGTGGATCGCCATACAAGAGTATGTTCGAGCGACCATACATAGTCATCACATTACCTAGACATGGCTTTGATCCACCGAGACGTTAACCCCGCCGTAGAACTAGAAACACACACCCAAGCCGTGGCCCACATTCACACACCCAACACAACGCTTTCTAAACACGGCAGGCATAACGTTATGGGTGGAAACCCGTCCAAGCGCATCGAACGGGAATGCTTGCGCTAGCTCCCGCCTACCAATGAACAAAGCCATATCTAAATACGTAACAAGCTATGGCTAACCCATCCTCACCCTTGTGGTTGCACGGAAATCTCGGATCAATAGCGCCCCATTGCTCGGTCCTTAATAGCGACACGGCGACACTTCACCCTACACTACGTGCAATTACTTACACAACCGCTATTGCCAAATAATCGCCGCATCAAAGCATAGTTTCATTTTGGGTTTTAATCAAAATTACCCACAACCAACAAAGCCATTTTCAATGTTTTCAGGAAACAATTATTGATTTGATCATCAGCTATTTTGATTCTAAAGCATGGCTAAGCAGGAATAAAATGAACGCATATACCCATGATGACATTAAGTAATGCCTATCCTCAATCTATGGTTGTCAAGGTTCACATTTCCATAATCATCAAAGGAGGATCACAAGACAACAGGTATAACTACCAATACACAAATTAGTAATTTACATAAAGTAAACGCATGCATAAACAATTTGATGCACAAAAAGAATATAAAATACTGGGATCAATATGGTCAAAGGATGCTTGCCTTGCTTAATTATTGCTTACGACGAAGACGAGGATTGCGGTTGACGACGACGACGACGGAAACTAGAGACGTCGGGTTCTACTCGCCGATCAACAGAAATAACGCAAATAAAAGACTTCAATAAGAGCAAAAGAAAATAGATGGCAAGAACAAATAAAACTCTATACAAGAAACCGGGATTGCTCTTTTATGAATTTATTAATCTTAATTCACGAATTCAAGACACAAAAATAGTTTAGATTAAACAGAATTAATCATTAGCTACAAGGTGTATTGATCTTATTGCTTCCAGCATGCATTATGATACCTTATTACTTATAGATTGTGCTTTATTAGAATTTAGAGCTAAAGCAAAACAAAGCCAGATTATTTCCTTAGATGAATGCAGAGCATATCTTAGGGATCAATTCTAGGTCATTCTTTACTAAATTCAGGATTTGATGAGTTGCTTTGGGTGTTAATGAAAAGGCTTAAATGATCATGTTGGACTATGAATGGATTTGTTATTTATCTTTAATTGATTTCGCTTAGCATTTGTTTTACGCGGGTTAGATCTTCTGATTTAGGCTACTAATATCATTTCCATAATATTTGAGAAGGTTCTGTTACAAACAATGTCACAATTAAGGTCCAGCTTGTCCTTTCCAATCTAATTCACAAATGTGATTATTTAGGGTTATTTAACCTCTGAGGATTAATATGAAAACGTTAGCGAATTGGGATTATCTTTTCATAACAGGGTAGACTATACCTTAAAGAACATTACTAAACTAGTTTCATAAGTTTTAGGGTTTTGGCCGAGACTATAATCTTGTCGCTAAAACGGTTCATGCTATACTTAAAGACTATACTATTCAAAATCGGCAGGAAGGGGAAAAATAAGGATTAATGCTTAAGGGTTTTAAGCTATTTGGATTAATATGCAGACCTTGATAAAATAAAGTTATTTCTTTAGGACATGGTAGAATGGACTTCGCCTAGTGATTCTAAACTAGATTTATAAGTTTTATGATTTAGATGAGACATCATATTCGTTGTTGAAATAGCTCAAGTGGCATTGTTAAGTTGACGTTATTCGAATCGGCCAAAATATGAAGTGCGAGGATAACGCTTAAGGGTTTTGGACTAATAGGAATAAGATGCAACCCTTAATGGAATATGATTCTTTTCACGAGATCATGGTAGTACAAACTTTGTACAGTGTTACTAAACTGGTTTCACATATTTTAGTGTTTAGACGAGTTATTGTATCTGTTGTTGAAATAGACTAAATGACCACATTTGCAAACCTTAAATCGGCCAACTTCATTTTGAGTTTGCGACTACATTATACAAGACCTTTAATTCATTTTTCGTGTTGGCGGGGAATAACCCATGGAGTGTTTTAAAGCTGGTTTTGAAGTGTTTTAGCTTTAATCGCAAATAGATTAACTATTTACTTATTGTTATCATTTACGCTTCCCTTCATCAAGAGAATGGAATTTGAGTTTGGTTCTAAGTAGTTATGCATACATGGGTTCTTCTGCTTCGAGGACCTATTCAATGTGTTGTTACCCTTTTATGAGCTATCATGCTATTATTTTGCTAATAGCCATAACATGGTTAATTAACGATTATGTAGCAATAATTTTAATACGATTCTAATTATTAACAACTCTTATTGCTAGAGTATATATATATGTATATATATATATGTGAATCTTCCTATATATATGTATACTATCATATGTGTGATTATGCATGCAAGAGGGTGCATGAATAACCAGAGACTCATTTGAGTTCAATGCTGTCACCTACTTAACTAAAGTTGCATTTTATAACTTCTGGTCATACCATTTTCCTATTTGTACTTAAAGCATATTCTCATTTTAAACTATACAGTGACATTGTTTTACTTAAGGATCTATTAAGTCATGGAGTATCTCTACTAAAATACTATTGCTTTACATTTTAAGCTATTAACAAGCACTGGGTTTTCATAAAATTCACCTTCCTTTATTTTGCCTAAGGTTAAAATTATTAATTCCTCAAAACATAAAGTTCTTCTCATGCATTTCATTTACTAAAATTCACACAAGAATTCTTCTAAAAAATATTTTTCTATATTTAGATTCTTCTTGATTTTAGATGAATAATAGAATTTATCTCACTGAAATTGGATTACAAATGCGAAAGATAATTAAGATTGAATTTTTGCCCGATTTGGAAATTCATATGAAATAACGAAATACGTTTTCACGAACGTATATGCCTTCTCCTACCTCGAACACACGATTGCTTCCTGCTCACGTGGGATGGAACTAGGGCTGAATGGCGACGGCTCTCCGGTGGATCTCCCATGACGGCGAGGGCATGGGGACCACCAAAGACGACAAGGAGAACTTCAGGCGCCACCGATTCGTGGGAGAAGGAGTAGGGGCGGCAATGAGCTCCAGCGGCGAAAATGGCGGCAATGGATAAGACAAGCGAACGATTAGTGACTAAATTGGTGGCCTTGTAAGCATCGGGGAGGTGCTAGGGTCTCATTTTCAAGTTCACCAAGGGGAAGGCGGAGGAGCTCCACCCACTGCTACCGATCTGGAGAAGAAGGGCGACTACAGCGGGGTTTCTTGCATGAAAGAACTCGGATATTCTTGAGGGTTTTGATCAGCGGTGTATGAGGATGCTTCGCTTAGAGGTATTTGGAATTGGTTGACTCTCTTGCTCACATTTCCCTCGCGCTCTAGCTCCAGAGGTTCCGCAATGGCGAAACGGAGGAGATTCTGGCTGTCTCGGTGAGGAAGTGAAGAGGGGTAGAAGGAATGAGGAAGGGTTCATTGCGGTCTGGGGAAGCAACTTATAGCCAAGAATTGCAGAGCATTGGGTGGGCTTCGTGGCGGCGATCGGTGGTAGTCGCCACTCGGTTCGAGAGAATCTGCAGAAGGAGCGAACGGAGAGGGAAGAACGGAGGTTGAAGGAAGAGCTGGCAGAGGGTTCGGGTCCCCCGTCGATGAATGAAACTTCAACATTGTGCCAACGGAACGGAGTAGCAACGATTAGCCACACTGCAGTTGAGTGATCAAAGGAAAACAGGCGATTGGGGTTGATTTCTCCTTTTCTCTCGATTTTGTTGCGCTTATCGATCATGGTATGAATTCATCAAACTTCTTGAGCAAGGTCTATAGATATATTTTGATGTCCGTAAAATTTTCGATTAAAATGAGTTACTTGAGAATTCACTAATATTCTTTCAATAATGACCATTAGAATTTCTAACCTCGACTTCGACTTTTATTTGAGATCAAACGAAGTCTATTATTTTTCAAATTTTGTTTTTCAAAAGGATTCAATATCGAATGCTTCTATAAAATATTCAGTCCATTTACATCCCAATATTTTATGTGGATTCGATAATACATTATTTTGAATTCAAAAGTTATCTTTTCCTTTTGTCTCTTCATTTCTTTGTGCATAAAATTTCAATTGCTGATTAAAATGATTTAATTGAATGATCGGGGTTCTCATGGCAAATTTCTAAATTTTCACTTTTTATCTTTTTGCCTTTTTCTATTTTTCATTCTTTATTTTCATTTGTTGAATTTCTCATACGAAGAACAATTTCAAGGAAATCCAAATAAAACCAATAATGGCAAGGAAACTCGAAATATATATTTTCAAATTCAAAATATATATTTTTACTTTATTAGAATTTTGGGGATGTTACAGATCTACCCCCCTTACAAAAAATCTCGACCCCGAGATTTGGCGGATCTAAGGGGAAAGTAATTCTAAAAGAAGTCAGAAACTTTTCCTTGAGTCGGTCTTCTCGTTTCCAAGTTGCTTCTTCTTCAGAATGATTGCTTCGTTAAACCTTGATCGCCTTGTGGGTTTTATTACGAGCATGGCGTTTATCTTCTTAAGATTTTAGTCATTTGTTTCCTAAGTTAAATCAAAGTTATAGATTGATTTCGTTTAATGGATGAGCTTAGAAGGAAGACGAAGATATTTCCCAAATTGCGCTACATAGAAAACATTCTCGAAATTGGATAGTTGGGATGGCAACTCTAGTTTATATGCCTTTTCTTTTTCTTTCATCTTCAACATACGATATGGCCTAACATATTGTAGCGCCAAGGTTACATCGGATTTGAATGGTGACTACCACGAACCTTGCCATTCTTCGAGGACGAGATAGATTTAGGAATTTCTTCTCGGAGGTGACTTTATCGTTCTGTGGATACATCGTCTTCATTGCAATTGCTATACTGGATCTTCGTCTCGCGATTCCCAGTTGTCGTGCGTAGAAATAGAGAAGAAATCTATTTGGGTTTTAGGTAAGTAGACGAGAGATACTAGTACCTTCTACGTATCTATTTTGACTATATAATCATTATTGTTACTAAGGACAATCAAATTTAGAGAGTGGCCTGCGATACATTTAGAATTTTTGAGGCGAAGGAAAAGTTGCATTGTCATCAGATTCACTTGGGAAGAATCGAGCGTTTAATACCATGCAGGGTATTTGAATACAATGGTTGATCCGTATAACTCAACATCAGTTGATGAAATGAGCTGAGTATAATTGCCATTTCGGGTTGGTTCTAGATTAAAAACAAGGTAGAGATAATTCAATTATTAGGTTGAGGTAAAGGAACTATAAGATGATCCTGATTATTTGATTTGTTCGATTGTCTTAGCAGATAGAGAGTTTTGATTTTGATGATTTTTTTTTTGATTTGGCAAGTATAAAGAAATATAATGTATAGGATCAAAAGATCGACTGCAGGAATTGAATACACAAAAGGCATACTCAATATCACGACAAGTGTCAGGTACAATCACATGAGAAAGGTGTTTACATTCAGGGCCTGATATCGAGGTAGGGATTGTTTTGGTTCTTGATGTTTTCCTAGGTCTTTGAGACGGTTTAGATATTACTGAGGTCTTCCTTGATGAGGTGAAGTAGAACTATTTTTGGGCAGATGTTTGGCGGAGTGTCCGAGTTCTTTTTGGTTGACATAGGTGACGTTGTCCATTTTATCCAGAACATCAGAAAAACTATTTACTGATGTTGTTCAATAAATGATCAAGAAATGATTAGGATCAAGGAGTTAACCTTGGAATAAACTTTGAATTTTGGTAGGATTCAATTACATAAATATTTTTCCTGGTACTGCCCTTGGTAGGTTACAAACTTCCTGGGGTTGAGAATAATATAGAGTTTGTTTCTTCTTTGGGCAACGGTTGGCGTAATACTTATGTTTACCATAGCAAAGGCAGATAATATTGTCTTTCCGATTTTTAGTAATCGGACAATTATTCATTGGTATTCTTTGGAGGGATGAACTGTGATTGAGATTGAGAATAAAGTTCAGCGAATTCTATTGGGGACAAGTATTCTTGCTCGGCGCCTTTTCTTTATTTGATTCCTTCTGCATAACCTGTTTTTGATTTGTATTCCTCCTAGTCTTGAGAGTTATAAACTTGACCGATGTAACTTTGGGTATAGTTATGGTTGTAGGATATATTTATTCAACTTGCGGACGTTGTTTAGCAACACGGTTCCTTTTGTGACAAATAAATATTCACACTTTACTTATGGTATTTTGCTAGATACAATGGTATGCTTAATATTATTTTTCCTTGCGAATTTGAACTTGTCATTGCTCGTAACATTCTTTTAGCCTAATGATTTTCTTTATCGATCGAAACATGGCGTTGGCAATTGCTATTTACTACTTTCTTAGTGAAGGTAGTTAGGGTCAAGTGTTGTTTCTATAACTCTTTAAGTGATATTTCCTATGCGGCATGACCGAGTTTGAAAGGAATCATCACTGAAGTGACAAGCTATTTTCAAAGGGAAAACAGACTAGGATAGCAACTAATTTCAAGTTCACCGACATTAGTTCATTTCACATACTGATTCGCGAAGGAGGATTTTTGCAAGGATGTAAAACAAGGAAAGCACTAGAATGTTGGTGATAGAAAGGATGTCTACCAGATTTGTTGAATTGCATGAGGAAGGGATCGGTGCAAATAGCGAAAGACATTTACGTAAACAATCACCTAGAGTTGCATGCGTGCAGGAAAGGAAAATACAAATCCTAGGCTCGACTAAAGAAAGACCAGATCCTATATATGGTAAGAATCATGGCTAATCGCCATTGTCTAACAGCTTTGAGATCGAAGGAAAAGCGATGGTTGGTTAGGAGGGTACGACGAATGACTCTAGAATCTCTCTCGATATAATCAACGAACCATTACCTTGATTGACGATTATGGCTACAAAAGACGGTTGCTCTTCCTAGGATATTCTTTAAGCGATATTTTCTGAACGGCTAGTCTTCTCTCTTTTTTTTCCTGATTGCCAAACCTTTAGCAACTAAGGCTCAAAATTTCTCTTGCTAACGTTGAATTGCATTAGCAACCGTTGTATCTAGGGGGCATTGAGTTGGGCAATCGGTATTTACAAGAGATAAGGATGGGGCACCAAAGTATAAATGGGTGACGGTTTGTGGTGCCTGCAGAGAAGAAGCGGGCAAATTGAGAAAACTCGACAGTATTTAAAAGAGAATGAGGATGTTCCCACAAAATATGAACCGTGTGAGTAAAGGCGACTAATTTGCAGCAGTGTCATGCAAGATGTAGTGATTTCACTATTTGATTTGTTCAAGAATAGAGTTATCTACACCATGGTTACATTCTTGATAATCATTTTCTTGGTTTGGGGTTTTTAGAGCCTTGAAAAAGTGGAGAGTTACAAGGTTTGCTTTTATGGCGATTTTTTTTTTTTGAACTTAAGAAAAGTGGAGAGTTATGTCGATCGCTATGCAAGGAAGTGCTTTAGCTAAATACTAAAGATTTAGTTGAATTTGGATAGGATTATCATTTCTTGGCGATCGACTGTCTTGCGGAGTTTCACGGATTTGATGAAGAGTGTTAGCTGTTTATACTTGAGAATCATTAGCAAGAATGAGCTAATTTAAAGAGAGGTACACATATGTTAAAACGTTCGAGATGAATGAAAGGATGCATTTCGATTATTTGGGGAGAGCTGAAAGTTGATTACAAAAGCAAAAAAAAAAATTTTATTACTCATCACTTTTAGTAGGTGTGTTAGTGAATTGTGTCGCGGCATTCTGCAACCACGCTTGACAAGACGCTGGAATCAGAGAAGAATGGTTAGATAAGGGTTATCTATATTACGAAGTACTACTTGATTCTTTCCAACTAACTCTAGTTGTGGTTTCCACGCAGATTAAGTAGTTTCTAGTTTGGTTTATGAGGCAACATTTCGTTCTTTAAAAATTTTCTTAATTAAAAATTTCCTTATTAAGCGGGGTTAACACATCGCAATATTCAACCTAGTGGTTTAACATTCACGAGAGTAACCCGAAAGCAATAGAAAGACTTAGAACAAAATTTCAATAACACAGAAATACTATACATATATTTAATTTAGTACATAGGAAGGGTATCTATGGTTCTTCTTTCTACTGGCCATACGTATTTATGTATAAAAGGTCTACTACATAGTTAGAATAATATGTAGCTCGCATATTGCTATCTTTTATTGTAGGTTGTCCGGTGACGAATTTCTTTTAATCTTCGCACCACTTGCTGTGTTAGTCTTTTGAGGCTTCAATGAAGTCGGGGAGGTTGTGATGCCCGTTACTTCTTCTTCTTGAAGTTGTTGATGCAAACATCACGATGTTGCTGACTTGTTGCTTAAATTATTTTCAACAAGTTTGTTGGTAGTTTTCATTTTGCAAAAAGACAGTGAGAGAAATACTTCTAAAAAGAACAACTTAGGAGTGGAGAATGAGTATACAGATAAGAAGATTAAATTCTATAGTTGGGGAAAAGAGTATATGTATAACCAATACTATCCTTTTAGAAAAGTAGGACTTTCAATTCTTCCTGTTTTTGTTTTAACAACCATTCTAAAGTTTCCATTCAGAAGTATATAACCTTCCTGGTTCTAACTCATTTTCATGGTATATAATCTAAGCAAGGTGACAAAGTGAGTTTTTGTGGTATGGTTAGAAATTATTGTTGGAACATGTTAAGTTTTTAACTAGCCTAAAGCAGCATAAGATAGTTTGGTGTTACTAAGGTGGTAAGATTTTAACTTGGTTTGTATATGAGTAATGTGATTCCAGCAAAGCTAGAAGTGTTAATGGAGACTGTATTACTAGTCTTGATGAGGTTTAATTTGTGAAAGGTTAATGACCGAAAGTTTGCACAGATAAGAAGTTATACAGAAAGAAGGGGTAAGTTTGTATAAAGCTTTATAAAAAGATGAGAGGAGCTATTTCACAATTTCTTATTCATCCTATGGGTTGAATTTTCCATATTCACACATAAGGACAATTTATTATGAAACTTTAACCGTAGTGGTCAAGTTACACATAAATTAATCCCGACATTCAGAACAAAAACCAATTTCAAGTAGCAAGACATAACGACAACATAAATTGCTCTATATAATTAGAGCGGAATAATATGCTATGCGCAAATGGTTCTTATCTTAAGACAGATCGTAAGATATTCTAATCTTCTGCCCTTTTTCCGTGGGTGAAGCTGTTTCTTTGTGAAGTAGCATCTTCAAGTTGTGCTTCTGTTTTGTCGAAGTAGCGAAGCGTTGTATGCTTTCTTGAGATCAAGGCGAGATATTACAATCTTCTTGGGTCGGCATGAAGGATGACAGCAACATCTCTTGAACATCTTCAGAAGCAAACAGTGTAGATAAACTATGGCGAGGATTGCTTTTTCAGGAAAGAAGAGTTGGTTTACAAATCAAAATGAATGTAGAGACAAGAGTAGATTCTTATGAATGAGGAAAGAGTAGCAAAGCCTACATTTTGCAAATATAGTAGCTTTTGGAAGTAAGATTTTGAATTCTCATATTCCAATGCTAACGACCATTCTATCTAAGGTTTATCCTACGGTCAGTATAGCTCTGATACCAACTCTGTGAGACCCCGTTCGGATGAACAGGAACCTCCATGTGATTACTGTGCTATTCCCTGGATCAGTAGCTAGCACTCACATGTTTACAACAATTGGAAATCACAACCATACAAATAATAATTAAGCGGAAACGATTATACCAATAATTATTACAAGTCAGAGAATAAAGCAACAAAAGAAGCTATAACTTGCAGTTTGCCCATCCAATCCATGAGCAGTAACCGACTGCATAACTCCTTAGAAAGATCGGCTCAAAAGAATCCCGCAACTTACGATGAACAACTTCGAAGCTTCGCTTACTCAACCACCTACAATATAATTAGGCAAGGGTGAGTATTTTACATACTCAGCAAGACTTGAGCAAAGCCTACCATACATGCAGGCCACTTCAAAGGAAAGGTTTCTACAGTTAATTTGCATAAAGCGAATTTGAATTTGTAAATCAAGTTATTTGCAAACGAATTTGTAAGAGCATTTGATTGATTGATAACAAATAAGTAAAGCATAATAACACTCACGATCCTCCATGACGTGAGCGACGAATCATTCACATTCACGAAATTCCATAACTGCGGCCCTTTGACAAAAAGCACGATTGCAAAACTAATGATACCAACCCATTTGAGAAATAATAAAACATCTAGCATTGGAATGAAATCACCAAGTGCTCATGACATGAAAGCGACTAATCGATTAGATTTAAACTCGCAGAGGTGTACAACTTTACCCACAAGGAATGATCAACTCACCACGTCAGTGGATCGCCATACAAGAGTATGCGATCGAGCGACCATACATAGTCATCACATTACCTAGACATGGCTTTGATCCAGCCCGACGTTAACCCCGCCAGTAGAACTAGAAACACACACCCAAGCCGTGGGCCCACATTCACACACCCAACACAACGTTTCTAAACACGGCGGGCGATAATCACGCTATGCGGTGGAAACCCGCCCAAGGCATCGAACGGGAATGCTTGCGCTTAGCTCCCGCCTACCAATGAACAAAGCCATATCTAAATACGTAACAAGCTATGGCTAACCCATCCTCACCCTTGTGGTTGCACGGAAATCTCGGATCAATAGCGCCCCATTGCTCGGTCCTTAATAGCGACACAGGCGACACTTCACCCTACACTACGTGCAATTACTTCGCACAACCGCTATTGCCAAATAATCGCCGCATCAAAGCATAGTTTCATTTTGGGTTTTAATCAAAATTACCCACAACCAACAAAGCCATTTTCAATGTTTTCGTGAAACAATTATTGATTTGATCATCACTATTTTGATTCTAAAGCATGGCTAAGCAGAATAAAATGAACGATATACCCATGATGACATTAAGTAATGCCTATCCTCAATCTATGGTTGTCAAGGTTCACATTTCCATAATCATCAAAGGAGGATCACAAGACAACAGTATAACTACCAATCCACAAATTAGCAATTTACATAAAGTAAACGATGCATAAACAATTTGATGCACAAAAGAATATAAAATATCGGGATCAATATGGTCAAAGGATGCTTGCCTTGCTTAATTATTGCTTACGCATTTAAGACGAGGATTGCGGTTGACGGCGGCTTTACGACGGAAACTAGAGACGCCGGGTTCTACTCACGATCAACGTAAATAACGCAAATAAAAGACTTCAATAAGAGCAAAAGAAAATAGATGGCAAGAACAAATAAAACTCTATACAAGAAACCGGATTGCTCTTTTATGAATTTATTAATCTTAATTCACTTAATTCAAGACACAAAAATAGTTTAGATTAAATGAATTAATCATTAGTCGCAAGGTGTATTGATCTTATTGCTTCCAAAGATGCATTATGATACCTTATTACTTATAGATTGTGCTTTATTAGAATTTAGAGCTAAAGCAAAACAAAGCCGATTATTTCCTTAGATGAATGCAGAGCATATCTTAGGATCAATTCTAGGTCATTCTTTACTAAATTCAGGATTTGATGAGTTGCTTTGGGTGTTAATGAAAAGGCTTAAATGATCATGTTGGACTATGAATGGATTTGTTATTTATCTTTAATTGATTTAAGCTTAGCATTTGTTTTACGCGGTTAGATCTTCTGATTTAGGCTACTAATATCATTTCCATAATATTTGAGAAGGTTCTGTTACAAACAATGTCACAATTAAGGTCCAGCTTGTCCTTTCCAATCAATTCACAAATGTGATTATTTAGGGTTATTTAACCTACAGGATTAATATGAAAACGTTAGCTTAATTGGGATTATCTTTTCATAACAGGTAGACTATACCTTAAAGAACATTACTAAACTAGTTTCATAAGTTTTAGGGTTTTGGCCGAGACTATAATCTTGTCGCTAAAACGGTTCATGCTATACTTAAAGACTATACTATTCAAAATCGGCAGAAGGGAAAAATAAGGATTAATGCTTAAGGGTTTTAAGCTATTTGGATTAATATGCAGACCTTGATAAAATAAAGTTATTTCTTTAGGACATGGTAGAATGGACTTCGCTAGTGATTCTAAACTAGATTTATAAGTTTTATGATTTAGATGAGACATCATATTCGTTGTTGAAATAGCTCAAGTGGCATTGTTAAGTTGACGTTATTCGGAATCGGCCAAAAATATGAAGTGCGAGGATAACGCTTAAGGGTTTTGGACTAATAGGAATAAGATGCAACCCTTAATGGAATATGATTCTTTTCACAGATCATGGTAGTACAAACTTTGTACAGTGTTACTAAACTGGTTTCACATATTTTAGTGTTTAGACGAGTTATTGTATCTGTTGTTGAAATAGACTAAATGACCACATTTGCAAACCTTAAATCGGCCAACTTCATTTTGAGTTTGCGACTACATTATACAAGACCTTTAATTCATTTTTCAGGTGTTGGCAGGGAATAACCCATGGAGTGTTTTAAAGCTGGTTTTGAAGTGTTTTAGCTTTAATCGCAAATAGATTAACTATTTACTTATTGTTATCATTTACGCTTTCCTTCATCAAGAGAATGGAATTTGAGTTTGGTTCTAAGTAGTTATGCATACATGGGTTCTTCTGCTTCGAGGACCTATTCAATGTGTTGTTACCCTTTTATGAGCTATCATGCTATTATTTTGCTAATAGCCATAACATGGTTAATTAACGATTATGTAGCAATAATTTTAATACGATTCTAATTATTAACAACTCTTATTGCTAGAGTATATATATATGTATATATATATGTGAATCTTCCTATATATATGTATACTATCATATGTGTGATTATGCATGCAAGAGGGTGCATGAATAACCAGAGACTCATTTGAGTTCAATGTCATCACCTACTTAACTAAAGTTGCATTTTATAACTTCGGTCATACCATTTTCCTATTTGTACTTAAAGCATATTCTCATTTTAAACTATACAGTGACATTGTTTTACTTAAGGATCTATTAAGTCTGCTGGAGTATCTCTACTAAAATACTATTGCTTTACATTTTAAGCTATTAATAATACAGTGGTTTTCATAAAATTCACCTTCCTTTATTTTGCCTAAGGTTAAAATTATTAATTCCTCAAAACATAAAGTTCTTCTCATGCATTTCATTTACTAAAATTCACACAGTAATTCTTCTAAAAATATTTTTCTATATTTAGATTCTTCTTGATTTTAGATGAATAATAGAATTTATCTCACTGAAATTGGATTACAAATGCGAAAGATAATTAAGATTGAATTTTTGCCCGATTTGGAAATTCATATGAAATAACGAAATACGTTTTCCACGTAACGTATACGCCTTCTCCTACCTCGTAACACACGACCGCTCTGTTCACGGGGATGGAACTAGGGCTGAATGGCGGCGGCTCTCGGTGGATCTCCGTGACGGCGAGGGCATGGGGACCACCAAAGACGACAAGGAGAACTTCGGGCGCTACCGATTCGGCCGGAGAAGGAGTAGGGCGGCCAAGGCAATGAGCTCCAAAGCGGGCGAAAATGGCGGCGATGGATAAGACAAGCGAACGCATTAGTGACTAAATTGGTGGCCTTGTAAGCATCGGGAGGTGCTAGGGTCTCATTTTGAAGTTCACTGAAGGGGAAGGCGGAGGAGCTCCACCCACGGCTGATCCGAGAAGAAGGGCGACGCATGCAGGGTTTCTTGCATGAAAGAACTCGGATATTCTTGAGGGTTTTGATCAGCGGTGTATGAGGATGCTTCTGCTCAGAGGTATTTGGAATTGGTTGACTCTCTTGCTCACATTTCCCTCGCCTCTAGCTCCAGAGGTTACGCAATGGCGGAAGCGGAGGAGATTCTGGCTGTCTCGGTGAGGAAGTGAAGAGGGGTAGAAGGGAATGAGGAAGGGTTCATTGCGGTCGAGGGAAGCACTTATAGCCAAGAATTGCGAGCATTGGGTGGGCTTGTGGCGTGATCGGTGGTAGTCGCCACTCGATGCTTCGAGAGAATTCGGCGAAGGAGCGAACGGAGAGGGAAGAACGGAGGTTGAAGGAAGAGCCTGGCAGAGGTTTCGGGTCCCCGTCGATGAATGAAACTTCAACATTGTGCCAACGAACGGAGTAGCAACGATTAGCCCTACAGCAGTTGAGTGATCAAAGGAAAACAGGCGATTGGGGTTGATTTCTCCTTTTCTCTGATTTTGTTGCGCTATCGATCATGGTATGAATTCATCAAACTTCTTGAGCAAGGTCTATAGATATATTTTGATGTCTGGTAAAATTTTCGATTAAAATGAGTTCTTGAGAATTCACTAATATTCTTTCAATAATGACCATTAGAATTTCTAACCAACGACTTGACTTTTATTTGAGATCAAACGAAGTCTATTATTTTTCAAATTTTGTTTTTCAAAAGGATTCAATATCGAATGCTTCTATAAAATATTCGGTCCATTTGCGATCCCAATATTTTATGTGGATTACGATAATACATTATTTTGAATTCAAAAGCTATCTTTTCCTTTTGTCTCTTCATTTCTTTGTGCATAAAATTTCAATTGCTGATTAAAATGATTTAATTGAATGATCGTGGTTCTCATGGCAAATTTCTAAATTTTTACTTTTTATCTTTTTGCCTTTTTCTATTTTTCATTCTTTATTTTCTTTTCTTTGAATTTCTCATCGAAGAACAATTTCAAGGAAATCCAAATAAAACCAATAATGGCAAGGAAACTCGAAATATATATTTTCAAATTCAAAATATATATTTTTACTTTATTAGAATTTTGGGGATGTTACAAACTACGATGAGATTGAGTTGTTGTGGTGAGGGATGTCACATAACGATATTGAATTGTTGATGGCATATGGTGCTTGGTAACCAACTAGGGTGGTAATCATTTTAGATTGGGGCAAGTGGCAAAGAGCAGTGTGCCAAGGTGGGCCGAAGGGCAGAGGGTATGTAGAAGTCTTTCCGTAATCACTCTAAGGGCTTAACCTTGTAGCCTTTGACCTGAGTCAAATATGAAACCATACGTCTGTTATGGGACAACCTAGCTGATTAATTTGCAATGTCTTAGCTTTAGTATTGCTAGTGGTGGTGTGAATCCCGGGTTCATGGATTAACTCATATAGAACAAGAGGGGGTCCTATTGTGGTGGTTTAGCCCTTCAGTATTGAAACCTCAACGTGTAGTATTGGGCTAAAGCACGCATTGTAAAGGCTTTGTTATAATCACTCGCCTGTGTGATGAATTGGTTGTATCATGTGGGTAAAGTGCATAACCTCTACAGAGTGTAATCTATTTGGATAGTCGTACTCACGGTATTGAACATAGCTCGGGAATTACAGTCAAGAGTTAGATTTTTGCAAAGTAAAACTTGGTTAGGATGGTATGTTGCCATTTAGAGTTGGAAACTTGACTTAGGATTGGAAAGGTTGGTTTACTTGAGAAATTCTAAAACTACTATTTACTATTGTTTTTTTATTGTCTTTACAATCTATTTATTGTACTTGTTCATAAATGTTGTTTTATCGCAAAAAAGCCATGTTAGCCTTTTCCTTTGGAATAAGCCTTACATATCGAATCTTAGCGTTGCATTTTTGCACAACTTGTTGAGTGTTTAGAGTACTCACCCTTGCCAACAACCACAATCAATAGTTGAGGAATCTACACTGTGTTGGAGTAGTATCAAGAGGACACGAGTGTTTAGGGTCTGAGCCTTGTTAGTTTCCTGTGGTAAACTGATGGGTTGTCTATGTCTTTTATTTTTTCGCTGCATTGTCTTAATTTCTTATTCTTAGTTTTGCCTTGCGTGGCTTAATAATGTAAGTTGGTCATAAATTCATACACTTAGTTATATTCAATAAATGGAGTCTTTATATTATTATCGTTGTCTATGATGTGATATTTACCAATGTTGAGCTTGTGTGCACTAGTGTGATCCCAAACTAGTGCGGTAAACACAACGAGTCCGAATTAGTGAATTTGGGTTCCGACAGAGGTGGTATCAGAGCATACTGACTGTAGGACTTGGCCCTAGATAGTATGGTGGTGTCCTAGGTGTGTCCAAAACTATTTTCTAAAGAAAATTCTAAATTTGACTAACAAGATACTCTTGACTCTTCTTATTCTCTACTCTTCGTCTTTGCTAAATTTTTCATTTTCTCGTTGCCATTTCGAGTTGAGGATTCATCTATTTCTCTTTTGGAATAGATGAGGATGCTGCAGTTATACAGGGAGCGTGAGGCTGGTTTTGTCGAGGAGTTGTGAAGAGTTCTTCAAGTTTTGGGAGACTTTGTTTGACCACTTTACAGAGGCAATTGTTGGGTCATGAATGGTGTTGAGCGTGGAATCATCTGCAAGATTCTTATTTATGCACAGGATGATGAGAAAGCAAGCAAACCAATTAACATCATTGTGAGGAGATTCACTTTTGAGATCGGGATCCAGAAGGCCTCACGACTTGCCTTGAGGAGGATTTGCTAGGACTACTCTTATGAGCTTGAGGACACGGTGTTTCAGCTTCACCCTACGGTATGCGCTTCACAGTAGCGGAGGATTGAGGAGGATGATGCTACTACCGTACATTTGGCATAGCTTACAGCTGCATAGGATGCGCACATGAAGGATACTGCTGAGGAGCTGAAGATGGTGTATGAAGCTTTGAGAGTCACCGAGGAGAAGCTACACAACACTCGCATCGCCTTCATGGAGTGGATCATGGAGTTGGAGGAGGCTCTTCAGGAGGGTGGCCAGGCTGTGCCAGCATAGCAGTATGTTGAGGAAGAAGACCCAGAGGAGGTTGACTTTGAGCCAGAGGAGCATGACATTCACATGGACATGGAGGTTCTGGTTGTGGGTCACCAGGATAGATTCGCATCCATGCCAACCCATCCACCGGTGTATGTGCGGGTCAGGCCCAGCCTGGGTGGCTGGATGAGAGATAGTGTAGTTTTTAGTTAAGACTCATTGTGGAGTCGCGTCTTTAAGTTAGTCTTTACCATTCTAGTAATCGTTGGTGTGTTTAGTTTGGTTCTTTTTGTTTGCTGGGTATACAATATGTGTTGCATAGCTCTTAGGTTTTTGTAAGCAACTATATCAAGTATTAATAAAGTTGTTTTAGTTTTTGGGTTAAACCTTTCTCCCCTGCCTTAGAAATTCTTATATCTTATCTATGCTACACCTCTTTTCCCTAACCCAAGATGCAATCAACAGATGGTGAATACTCGTGGCAACAACAATACTTCAGGAACTAGTCTTCATCCAAGTGACAACTCCGATGATGGAGTACCGCCTCAACCTTCACCGCCAGTTGACATGCAGAATTTAGGAGCTTTTCTTGTAGCGCGGGCTCAACTCATGGAAACAGTGATGCAACAGATGTAAAGTGTGATAACGCAGGCTGCCAACAATAACAACAATACCCAACATGGCAACAATGGATCACGTCCTTACTCTAAGTTATCTGACTTTATAAGGACTCGTTCGCCGACATTCTTTGACAATGTCAAATCCTTTGGAAGCCAATTATTGGCTTAGGACCACTGAAAGGAACCTGCACATTACTCAATGTGAGGGTAATGAGAAGGTATTATATGCATCCCATCAGCTTGAGGGAATTACTGCAGAATGGTTGGAGAACTATTGTGCTACACATGAAGCATCACTGAAGATGACATGGGGGGAGATTACTACTTCTTTCCATCAGTGCCATGTACCTGACGGCATGATGGATCCCAAGAATGAGGAATTCAGAATTTAGAGCTTCAAGGCAAGGAGATCAATCAGTGGCGAACTACTTGAACAAGTTCACTTAGTTGGCACACCATGCTCCTGAAGATGTGGCTATAGACAAAGCAAGACAGTCTCGCTTCTTGAAGGGATTAAATTCTGGGTTGCAAGTGAGATTGATTACCCACAATTTCCCTGAATTTTAGGAGTTGGTCAATAAAGCTTTGATCTTGGAGCACAAGTGTAAGGAGCTTGGTGAGAATCGCAAGCGAAGAATTGCTAATTAAGGAGGACATCCAAACTAGTTCTGATTGAGAACATCTCTGCAACAGTTTGACAGGTTTCAACCAGAAGTTGCGAGCAAGACATCAACCCCTGCACCTCGCCTTGCTAATCAGAACTTTCAGATGCCAGCTCACAGAAGTAATGCGCCAGGAGGGAATCAACAATCTTCTATCAAGTATTGTTATTCTTGCAATGAATTAGGGCATGTTGCTATCCAAAGAGAGGAGGTACCACACCGTTTTACTTCAACTTGGGAACTATACCTGCCAAAGCACCTACATCATAAGGGAACCGTGCAATAGGTCAAGCTGGAGCTACACCTCAAGCAACAGTGCATGGTGTAGTCAACCATATCACCGTAGATGGAGCTTAGGAGACAACAAAAATTGTGTTGGGTCAGTTTCTGGTTAACTTAGTACCTACTATAGTTTTATTCAATTTTGGACCTTCGCATTCCTTTGTTTCTCGGAATTTTGCGGTTGAGAATGGGCTGGATATTAAGAATCTTAACTGTGTGCTTTTAGTCCATGCTCTACTTTGGTCTAGCCTTGGGTGTTTGGGAGATAAGTTGCTCATGGATGGGATAGAATTCATAGCAAATCTTGTTGAATACTCAAACCCGAGATGTTATCCTTGGAATGAATTAGCTTGCCAAACATAAAGCTGTTTTGGATTGTGGTCAAAGAGTGGTGTCTTTAGAAAGCCCTAGTGGCGAAAAAGTGGAATTTCAAGCGACCATAGTTCGTGATCATCAGTTAATGGTTAACAGTGTGAAAGTTGTTAGCATAGAAGATGTGCCATTTATTAGAGATTACCCAGATGTTTTTCCTAAGGATTTGCCTGGTATACCACCAGGCCAAGATATTGAGTTCATTATTGAGTTAGTGCCTGGTACAACACCAATGGTGAAAAGACCATATCAGATGCCAACAGATGAGTCAATTGAGATGAAGAAGCAGTTCGAGGGGTGAGAAAGGTTTCATTCAACCTAGTATATCAACATGGGGAGCACCAGTGTTGTTCGTTAGGAAAAAAGATAGAAGCTTAAGGATGTGTATTGATTATCGTGCACTTAATGAAGTGATAGTTAAGAATAAGTACCCGTTGCCTAGGATCAATGATTTGTTTGATCAGTTAAGAGGAGCTGGAGTTTTCTATAAAATAGATCTTCGACCAGGTTATCATCAATTTAAGATTCATTCAGAGGATGTTCCTAAGACTGCGTTCTCTACACGGTATGGACATTATGAGTTCACGGTTATGTTTTTTAGATTGACAAATGCCTTGGCATATTTCACAAATACGATGAATAAGGTTTTTATGGAATATTTGGACAAATTTATCGTTGTCTTTTGTCGACGATCGGGATCGCCTGACCGTAAATATGAAAACAGGGTTAGTGTAAATGGGGAACCCAAAAAGCGCTGCGCTCAACAATGGATCGGACGTAGGTCGGGGCGAGGCATCAACGAGCAAGAGACAACGAGTTATACTGGTTCGAGCCCCCGCGAGGGTAACAACCCTACTCCAGTCTTCTCCTGAGGAGGAGGAATTCGCTATTTGAGTACAGAGTGCGGACTACACCTCGAGCTTGAGCGTCTTTGGTGTGTCTAATGGCCAATTGCTGGTATGCTGATCTCCTGCTTCGTCACTCTGCTTCAAGGGATTTTATACCCCTCCAGCGCCTTGCAAGCCCAGAGCCCCGCCAGGAGAGCTTCGTACTCTGCTGCATTATTCGTCGCTGGGAACCCGAAGCGAACTACATACCTCAGCCTGAGGATTCCAGCCCCCGAGCGCTTGAAGGACCATGAGCCATCGAAGTACATGACCCAGGGCTTCTCCTCGTCGACCTCGAGTTCGGGAGCCGGCTGCGAGGTCTGCTCGACCACGAAGTCGGCTAGCACTTGTGACTTGATGGCCGTGGGCATCACGAACTGGAGGTCGAAGACGGCCAGCTCCATGGCCCACTTGGCGATGTGACCTCCGGCCTCCGGATTCCTCAAGATTTCCCCAAGCAGAATGTTGCTCGGGATGACCACGGAGTGAGCCTGAAAATAGTGCCGGAGCTTGCGCGAAGCCATGAGGAGGGCATAGAGCAGTTTCTAGACCTGAGGGTAGCGCTCCTTCGGCCCATGGAGAACCTCGCTGACGTAGTAGATCAGTCTTTGCTATGTGTCCCATTGGCCACCAAGACAATGGACGGCTTGGACAAAGGTCATGAGGTAGAGCAAAGAACTTCTCGCTGTCTGGAGAATTAAATAAGTAAGGTGGTGTTGATGTATACCTTCAACACGTCGAAGGACCGCCGAGCCTCAGGTCCACTCAAGCTCCCCTTGCCAGTAAGGCCCTGAAGAAAGGCAATCCGCGCTCGCCAAGCCTCGAGATAAATCGGCCGAGGGCGGCGTCTGTTGGTGAGGCATCAGACCGCTTTATCAACTTCGAGGGGCCATCTTTTCTATCGCCTCGATCTTCTCCGGGTTCGGGCCGACCCCCGAGCCCCTGATCATGTAACCGAGCACCTTCCCAGAGGTGGCGCCGAACACACACTTCTCCGGATTGAGCTTGATCTTGTACTTGTTCTGGTTTTCGAAGGTCTCCCCAAGGTCTTGAACGTGGTCGGCCTCGGCGAAGCTCTTGATGATGATGTCGTCCACGTAGACCTCGAGGTTGTGGCCGATCTGAGGCTCAAATGTCTTGGTCATTAGGTATTTGGAAGGTCGCTACGGCGTTCGGAGACCAAACGACATGGTCGTGTAGCAGTAGGTCCCGAACGGTGTGATGAACGACGTCTTGCTCTCGTCGTCAACCGCTAGCTTGATCTGGTGGTACCCAAAATAAGCGCCTAGGAAGCTTAGCAGCTTGGCATTCGCCGTGGAGTCGACGATCTGGTCGATGCGCGGGAGAGGAAAGTTGTCCTTCGGGCATGCCGAGTTCAACCCCGTGTGATACACGCACATCCTCCACTTCCCGCCTTTCTTCTGCACGATGATGGGATTGGCCAGCCACTTGGAGTATTCGATCTCATGAATGAAGCCAGCCTTCAACAGCTTGTTGAGATTCTCCTTGATTATGGCGACCTTCTCGGGAGAGAAGCGTCGCAACTCGGCGCGACGGGCGGCAATGGGCCAAGACTGCGGCTTGTGCTCGACCACCTCCTCAGGACACCGGCATGTTCGCGGCTCCCAGCTTAATATATCTTTGTTGGCGCGGAGGAAGGTGACGAGCTCGAGTTCCTATTTGGAACCCAGCTCGGCCGAGACGTGGACGCACTTGGATGAGTCCCCCTCCACAAGCGGCACGGCCTTCGTAGCCCCGCTGGGCTGGATGACCGCCTTCTGGTGGGCGACCTTCGTGGTCGCCTTAGGGCCCTGCTGAGGTAGCATGCCGGTGAGGGCCAACGCCTGGGTCTCGCAGCCGTGCGCCGCCTTGAGGTCGCCCCATATGGTAATGATGCCTCTAGGCCCCAGGAGCTTCTTGCAGCGGTGGCCATAGTGGTTGGCCGCCATGAACTTGACCAGAGCCGGGTGCCCGAGGATGGCGTTGTAGGGGAGGTCGCCCTCAACCACCTCGAAGGTAATCAGCTCGGTGCGGAAGTTATCTGAAGCACCGAAGGTGACGGGCAGAACCACCTGCCCTAGAGGTGTTGTCGAGCTCCCAAGCACGATCTCGAAGAACGGAATCGCGATATTCTTAACATTCGACCGGGGGATCTGCATCCGGTCGAGTGCGCTAGCCAGCAGCAAGTTGAGGGAGCTGCCCCCATCGACCATGACCCGCCCGACCAAGGTGTTACTAATGGTCGGGGTCATGACCACGGCAGTCTTGAGATCTTTAGACATACCTTGGGGGTCGTCCTCCTGCGTAAAGGTTATCATAGCTCCGGCCCACTTACAGGGCTGGTCCGCGGGTTTCCCGACGGTGGCTTGGTAGACCATGCACGCAGCATCCTTGATCTCGCGTTGGGACTGGTAGGCCGACGAGCCGCCGAAGATGACATCGATCCGGTGGTCGCCCTGCTTAAAATCCAGGTCGATGTCGGCTTGGTCCTCTCCGTTGTTTACCCTTTCGGGCTGATCTCCCTCTTTCGGGAGCGTGGGCATCTCTCCGCGCCCGTCATAGAAGGCCTCCAACTTGCTCTGCCAAGCCCGACAGCCTCACAGGTCGTGGCCCGGAGTCCTGTGGAATAGATAAAACTTGCCTTCGTCGAACCGAGGTCGCCCCTCAGTACCTTGTGGGCGGCCATCGGCCTGCCACGACCTAGATCGGCGATCCTCCTGCCGAGGTCGGCGCAGTGCCTGCTGAGGTCGTGGCCGATTTCGCTGGGGACGGAGCCCCTCCTGGGCCGAATCCCGTACCTCCATGACCTCGCGGTTACCATCCGCCGAGACGGTCACCCGAGGTCGGCCACCATCGCGCTTGCGATCTCTCTTTCGCTTCTTGGCGGTCGAGCCTTGTTCAACACCCTTGGCGTTGGAGGGGCCGGCCTCGCCCGAATCGACGCCAAGCTTACCCTGGTCGTAGTCACGCTTTCAGCGAACCGCGTCGTCCGCATCCGCGTAGCGCTCCGCCATGCGAAAAAGCTTGCCGACGGTGAGCCTCGTCGTGATCTCCAGGTCTTCGGTGAGGCGCCGGTCGTGGACGCCGAACTTGAAGGCCTTGATCACGGCTTCGTCGGATACACTAGGGATCAGGTTCCTGGTGCGGATGAACCGTCGTACGAAGTCGCGGAGGGGTTCATTCTTTCCCTGGATAACCCGGTCCAGGTCTTTCTCTCTACCGGGCCGCTCGTAACAGCTCTGGAAGTTTGAACGGAGCGCGCCCTGAATCTGGCGCCACGAGCGGAAGGTGCGAGCCGGTTGAAGAGCCAAAGCGGCGTATACCGCCAAAATGGTAGGGAGGTAATTGGCCATCACGCACACGCCCCTGCGCCAAAATAGCGGTGGTGTAGATCGACAGAACTCATCGGGGTTCTTCGTTTCGTCAAATCGCCGATCAAGGCGGGCTTGAACGAGCGGCCAACGATCCGCCGAAGGTCGTCGGGTTACGCCGCGTAGCCGTAGGCCAGAACGGGGGCAGCCTGGGGAGGTCATCGTCGACGAGGCTTTTGCTGTTGCTAGACTCAAGGTCGAGGCTGCCTCGGCGCCTCGACCTTCGGCGAGAGTGGTCGTGGCGCCAAGCGCGGGAGTCACCCGGGAGATATCCCAGGCGGTCTTGGACTCTGCGGTGCCTAGACGGGATATCCGGGGAAAGACTCCCAGACCCGCCGCTGTTCGAAGGTGAACTGACGTAGCTCGGCTGACGCTAAACACCACTCGGGGCTGCGTCCGCGGGGCGGCGACGAGGTGGAGTCAGGGACACATCCCGGAGTTGTTGGTGAGAAGGTACCTCCGTAGAGGTGATCGATGGCGTGCGGCGTCGACGCGATGAGTTGTCGTCACTTCTCGTGAATGAGTCCTCGAGCGGCAACTCTGGTCTTTGCGGAGGTATGACCTCTGTCAGCGCACGATCGAGCTCGTCGGCGAAAGCATCGGTGAAGAGTTCCGACCTCACCCGGTTTGGATCAGCCATGACCCGGCGATAGCTCGGGGCGCTCTCCCGAGGGAGGAGCACAGGATGGCCGACGAGGCGCCGCCTTTTCTGGTCTTCACGCCGGAGGGCGTTATGGCTGTTTGATGGCGACATGCACCATCCGGCGGCGTCTTGAAGTCTGCGGTCGCGTTCACCTTCGCCACGCCACGCCGTGGGTGTGCGCCATGAGGCGAGCGCCGCGCGCCGGTGAAGGTGAAAACAGTACGTAGAGTTGCGCTCGGGTTCTCGCGCCGAGCCCACGCTGAGGAACGTCCTCGACGGAGTGCACCATGCTCCTGAGACCTTGATCTCTTTCGCCGAGTGAGCGGTTATCGGGCCCCACGGTGGCGCCCATTGTCGGCGATCGGGATCGCTTGACCACAAATATGAAAACAAGGTTAGTGTAAACGGGGAACCCAAAAAGCGCTGCGCTCAATGATGGATCGGACGTAGGTCGGGGCGAGGCGTCAACGAGCAAGAGACAGCGAGTTATACTGGTTCGAGCCCCCGCAAGGGTAACAACCCTACTCCAGTCTTCTCCTAAGGAGGAGGAATTCGCTATTTGAGTACAGAGTGCGGACTACAGCTCGAGCTTGAGCGTCTTTGGTGTGTCTAATGGCCTATTCTTTGGTATCTTGATCTCCCGCTTCATCACTCTGCTTCAAGGATTTTATACCCTCCCGTTGCTGTTAAACGGCGGAAAGATTCTCGGGACTTGCATGTCGTGCATTGAAGACGTGCTGCAACCGTTCCGGATCTGGCACCCACATCCGCCTTAACTCCGGGACCTTCGGTCTTGGTAACCGCCGAGTACACGCACACCCCCGAGCCAAGGTCGAGGTCGTTCGGGGTCAGGACCTCCGCATTGCCCAAGCTCGAGGTCGTGCGTCGCTTAGGTCATGGTCGAGGCCCGTTGTTGCATTGTCCCGAGCTGGGGACCCTGTTGACCGTGCATTGACCTATCAGAGATTTCTCAGTCCCCGACATCTTTATAGATGATATTCTTGTTTACTCCAAATCGAGCGAAGAGCATGTAGAACATTTGAGTTTGATCTTGGAAAGGCTGTGAGAGCAATAGTTGTATGCTAAGTTTAGCAAGTGTGACTTCTAGAAGGAGAAAGTTGAATTTCTTGGCCATATAATAATTGCTAAAGGAGTTGTCGTTGATCCAAGCAATGTAGAAGCAGTTTTGCATTGGGAATAACCGAAGTCTGTTACTTAGATTCATAGTTTTCTTGGAATGGTGGGATATTACCGTTGGTTCAGAGTGATTCTCGTCGATTGTTAGACCTCTTATGCAATTGTTGAAAAAGGAGAAAAAGCTTGCATGGACGCGAGAGTGCAAAAGGAATTTTCTGGTGTTAAAGAAGCATCTGATGACGACAACACGCAGTTTATTGCTGGTTTGGCTGTGTTTGGATGTCTACGCCTCGGCCCTGTTTTATAGTGGTGGTGAGGGGTTACTCAACACAATTACAACACTTGTCGAGCCGCACGATGTGTCACCCTTTGTCGAAAGTCGCCCGCACGAACTGCGTGTTGTCGTCTCGATCTGGCGAAAAGTGGGGCGTGTTGTCGTCTCGATCTGGCGGGGTGCGGCGTGTTGTCGTCCTACCGAAAAGCGGGTGCAGCGTGTTGTCGTCTCGATCTGGCGCGGGTGCAAAGTTTGTCGTCTCCGGTGAAAAGCGGGTGCGGCGTGTTGTCGTCTCCGGTGGCGGGTGCGCTGCGGTTGTCGTCTCGATCTGGCGCTGGGTGCGGCGTGTTGTCGTCTCGATCTGGCGAGGTGCGGCGGTGTTGTCGTCTCGATCTGGCGGGTGTGCGGCGTGTTGTCGTCTCAGTCTGAAAAGCGAGGTGCAGCGTGTTGTTGTCTCAGTCTGATAAAGCTACTAGGTGTGTCACAAAGCTACTAGCTGATGAAAGGATTAACTAAGGACATAAGATTTAAATTACAACAAAAGGGAATGCAATTGTTAGTGCAACATGACGTTTCAAACGAGTAACTAAGTACATAATATAGTACCAATAATAAAAATCAAAAGAAACTCTTGCCGGCCTCGCTTCGGGAGGCCTCCTCCTCGAACACAGTCCCGCTGAGTACGTCAAGCCGACTCGTGGCGGTGGTGCCTCTGCGGCCTAGCTAGAGGCGTCGCGTACTGGCCGAGTAGGCTGCGTCGGTGGTGGCGCTCCGATGTTGTGATGACCCACTGGTCCGGACGAGGAACCTCGCTACCGGGTCCTCGTAGTCCACCGGGTCTGGGTCGTCACCCTCGTCCTCGTAGTCGTCAGGAGCAGGTGGAGGTGCGCGCGCGAAAAACTGTGCCTGCGGGCCTGTAGCAAATGAAGAATTGTTTAGAGCATTGTAATACGCGATTGTAAGACGTGAACAGTGCATCTCAGTACTCACCGACAGCGTGCCCTCTCGCAGCCTGCGGGACGGTAGGGTGCGAAGATGTACCTGCCGTACCCCTGCCCCCGCTAAGCGGCACACCCTGTGCTGCGTCGGTAGGGACGCGGTATCCAGACAACTCGAGGGCCCGTGTGGAGGCGTCTAGAAACCTCCCGACGTGGAGGGTGACCTCCTGTCTCGTCACCTCGACTCCGGTGGTCAGCCGAGTATACAAGCCCTGAAACTCGCTGTGGTGATGGAGCACGAGATCACCCTGCCAAGTGAATTACCAATTAGTTAGCAAGATAAATTATGAATCAAGAAGATTATACCGAATGTATGGCCATAGCGTGCCAAAGTGTCGCCACGAGTCCATATGGGCGGGTGCGTGTATGCCACCGAGGCGTGTGTAGGAGGATCGGGTCGACACGCACCAAACGCAGCGAGTCCGGGAGCGTGCGGTCGCGGTACACGCGATGCGTCCGCGGTCGTGACTGTGCAGCCTCGACGTAGACGTCCTCGAGGGCTCCTCCCCACTCCTCAGCCCAAGGCACCATCGTGCGTGCGGGGTCGGTGCGCTCTTCCCATCGCGTACTGTGGGTAAGAAATAAATATAGCGTTATTACATGACATTACGGTAATAATTATGAAAACATCGACACGGAGAACTTCTGCGTGGGCTACGGGTGGGGCGGCCGCGATGCGTGCACCGAACACTGTCAGAGGGCCAATCGCCTCATCACACGATGGACAGCGTAGCCCTCGACGTAGACGTCGAACACGAGGAACCGACGGGTGAACCAGTAGCCCGCGTCCCGTGTGCAAAGGGTGGACAGGCCACCCGTGACACGAGCCTGGACCTCAGCGTCCGCGTACGGCGTCCAGCGTACGTGGTCCTCGGTGAGGTGGTCGAACGCGGCCGTGAAATGCGGGTAGGCTACCCGCACAGCCCTGTGCGCCCAGGAAGGCTGTAGTCACGATATAACGTAACCGTTAGCACTCAGAAAAGTAAAACAAAAAGTACCAAAATCACGGTTGCAATATCTTACCCGTCGCTGGCACCAGATGGTGCCCACGGTCGGACCATCGGCGTCCACCTTGGATGTGCCTGACAGCCGGAGGTCGATCTGGGGCCGGCCGATCTGGAACCTCTCGTATGCCCACAGCTGTACCAGCAGTGGACATCCTCCGAAGGTCGCCTGGCCGCCGATCCATGTACACCCCACGCAGAGTGCACGGTAGGTGGCGCCAAGATGGCCGATCCCGAGAGTTGTGTACGCACGCGTCGAGGGTCGTCGGCGATCTCCTCATGGCTGCACCAGTGCTGTCCACGCTATCCCCATGGGACGTCGTGAACATGCACCAACCGAAGAGCCTCAACAGGTACGCCTCCAGGTGGCGGCTGAGGCTCTGCTCGTCCGTCCTGCTCGGCGATCTGGTCAGTTGTAAAAAAGCTCACTTGTTATTTTAAGCAGTACGTACACAATTTATTTTTAAATGCTAACGACGTACCACAAACTGTCCAAGCCAGCTCAAGGTCGGTCCGTGCGTGTGGTCGAAGGCCCTGTACCCCTGGGGTGGTAGCACACCGCGAACTGTCGGCATTTCTTGGCGCCAGATCCTCGAGGCGTCTGGGCACCACAGCCGACCGCGATCGGACGCCGAGGAGGTAGGAGACGTCCTGCAAAGTGATCGTCATCTCCCCGACAGGGAGATGGAAGGTGTGCGTCTCCGGCCTCCACCGATCCACCAGAGCGGTGATCAGCGACCGGTCATACGGGAACCTGCGTCCCAGGAGCTCAACCATCTGGCCGAGGGGCAGCAACCCTGAAGCGCGAAGCCTAACAAACAAAGACATGTCATTAATATCAGTGTTGCACTAGTCATGCTGCTAGAACAAACATGTTTACAAATTTAAAATCTTGATATGTTACACAGGGACCCAACGGATCGATCGTCCGGGGCTGCTGCTACCTGGTCTAGGTCGGCGACGGTCGACTCCACAGGTCCCCTCCCTCCTCTGGGACAGCAGTGGCGAAGCGGGCACGGTGACCACGGTCGACGACGGGTCCAACAACTCGAAAGGCCAGTCGTCATCTCCTGCCGGTGAGCCATCACGCAATTTACAAAAAAAAGTTAGAATCGAAACACATATGTAAACAAAAGAGTCCGTAAAACTGCACAAGCATCACAACAATATGTCGAAACAAATACGCACATAAAAAACGGAGAAGCTCATTACAAAATATCCTGAAACAGTTGCAACAATTTATCGAGACACAACACTCGCAACTAGCAACAGAGTTCATACAACACACGTTATATCGATGAAATATAAAT
This sequence comes from Guadua angustifolia, assembly GCA_036346375.1. Lineage (NCBI taxonomy): Eukaryota > Viridiplantae > Streptophyta > Magnoliopsida > Poales > Poaceae > Guadua > Guadua angustifolia. The sequence goes on from CM070507.1 coordinate 56,001,828, forward strand.
TTGATATATGACATATGGTAATGCTTGTCATCCGGTGCGATGGCGTCGTGCAGCAGTCGGGTGGCCATCTTCTCCTTCGTCTTCTTCGTTTTGTGCTTGGCAGTTCTTGAACGTATGTCCTCGTTGGTTGTATAATGAGCATTTCTTCACGCGTTTGCCAGCTTCTAACTCATCCATGTCATTTCTTATACACCTTGTTTTTCGACGCCCTGCTTTCACTCTTCTCGCATCAAGATCGGGGACCCAGAACCTTTCATCAACACCAGGAGTTGTGGTGAAAGAACCCACAACCCCATAGCCATAAAGCTCTTCGCTCCAAGTTGCCATCACCCTTTCCTTCATGAAATATTCAGATAGGTATGTACCAGGTTGCATTCCAAATAAAGCACACGCGGCTATGACATGAGAACATGGCACATGCAAAAGGTATGGCTTGTTGCACGAGCATTTGCACTCGACTGTAAGATGCACTCTGGGTGACAACCCTCCGGTTGGTTCTACGCCTTCCTTTATCCTGCAGATCACCTCGGCGCGATGTCCGTGCACCAACTTTGATAGCTCGTGTTTGGCTGCCTTCGACTCTTCTCATCCATGTATTTAGTGATCATCGAAGAGTACAGGAACTTCTCATCTCTCATTACTATGTCGTGAAATGCATGCTGTCCACAAAGTACTTGGTTGTACCCTCGGCCTCCTCGACAATTCCTACCAACGGAAGACACCTCATCCCTCGCATTACCCAGTTGTAAACTTACGCAAAGTTAGTGGTCATCACACCAGTGATCGGCACCATGTGTGTCATATAACGATGACCACTTCTCTTCGATTCGTTCTTGATCCATCAGAAACATTTGATTGGCCTTTGCCTCCGGCGACGGTTAGTCGCCTCATCCTCTGTTGGCGGGGAAAAGAGGCTCCGCTTTGCTCCTCGTGTTCCATCGCCACTATTGTTGTTCGTTTGCTCCTTTTGTTTCCTTGTCGTCATCAAGATTTTTCCACGAGTCCGAACTTGCTCTCTGGTTGCGATTACATAGTCTTTTGAACATGTTCATCGCTTGCTTGTTCTGAATTGCTTATAGAAGTTTGCACCCAAATGTCTCATGCACCATCGACTCTGCAAGTCGGCCATCGGAATGGCTCCTCTTCCCTGCTTTGCGGTACCGGTTGATAGCACTAAGCAAGCGGCATGCTGTCATCATGCGTAACGCACACACCGGACGAGTTTTGACTACCCGATCTTTAAGTTTCAGAGGAACCACAGCCAACTCTTGTAGTTCTCGCTTTCTCTGAAGGCAAAGGCAACAGCAGAATCTGGTTGTTCCCATCGACGCCCTGGCTGTCGATGTTGCCCTCTGTATTTCCGGTCAGAATGTGCCGTCTACGCACAACAATGGACGACAGTGATAGAACGCCTTAATGCAAGCTCCGAATGCGAAGAACACCCTCCTCAGATGCATTTTAGTTGGCCACTGGATTGACGGACAATCTTGATAATCATAGTAGGTCCCAGGATTTCTTCCCTGAATGCAACTGAGCAGTGCGGACAGGTTGTGGTACGAGTCTTCAAACTTCCCAAACCTCATTTCTAATGCCTTCTGTTTCGCCCTCCACGCCTTCCCATAGCTAATTGTGTACTGATATCTGTTCTCGATCGCTCGGATAATAGCACGGGGCTCAAAACTCAGGTTCTCCACTATCTCTGCGTACATGATGTTCGCGACATACGGATGACGAGTTTCGTGAGCCATCATCTGTTTCTCGACCATGCATGTGTCTTTGCTCAACCTTGAACATATCCAATGGATGCCCCATTTGGGCTTGTACGAGTGCACTCTCCACGGACACCCATAGATCTCACACACCACGTCGTAGCGGTGTTGGGGTTGATTTCTTAACCTCGAAAGTCCTTCTTAATGATAGAGCCCAATCTTTCACGGCATCTGCCTCGCACTCTTTTTTGTCGGGTAGATATTGTCAAGCCTAACCTCATTATCGATATCTTGCCAAAGCATATGGTTGCTATCATTGACAACTTGACCTATCAAATTGTCTGCGTGCTCCACTCGGTAGGCACAGCGGCTCCGTACCTCCATCTTCCTCATCCGACTCTTCGTCGTCCTCCTCTTCTGCTCTCTCTGTACTCACGGTCTTCCTCTTCCATCCTAGCCGTTATTTCATCAATTTGCTCACCTTAAATGCCCGGTCCCGCTTCTTGGCCAACATTTTCATCATCCTCCGAAACTCACCTTGTTCACCGCTTTGGCAAACGATGTCATCGTTGCATTGTTGAACATCTTTGTTCATGCCTAGATCCCCAATTTGGTGTCACCAAATGAGCTAATTTTGAGGCCGATTTGCACTCACCGGCGTCAAATCTGGCCGGGAGGCAACATCCTCTCATATGCTCGCACTAAAAGCACCGATTCCATCCCTTTGCTCGCCACCCTCACATATGATCTCCACGATGGGGTTCCCTTCAGCTCAACTAGCTCCCAGTAAATAGGGTCGTTTCGCATACTACATAGGCAAAATACCTTCAACTCGCACTTCTCTTGTTCCATCCGAAAAGTATAATACAACCATTTCAACACGGAAGCAAATGTGCGCTCCTCGACCCTACTCAAACTTCTGTCCACATACTGCATGTTACTAAGATCTGCACCCTCCAAACCATGCATTACAACCCCATCTCCATAATAGATTCTAAATGGAACTCGTTCTGCCATATCTGCGAATCCATTCATTCACCCACGAATTAATTACTTTCCGTATAAAATACTATGACGTAACATAACTATACCTACATGCTACGAAAATATATATCTAACCTTAAAAAACATCTTCATTCCTAATAATTCATATCGATGTACTTATATCTGTAAAAACATGTACATTCATTCCTAACAATATATACATATCGATGAACTTATATCTTAACAAAAAATATACATTCGCAACTACATTACCATCAATATATACCGATATACTCCTTTCCGTAAAAAATATCTAAATTTTCTAAACTACAACTAGTTGTGACCTATCAATTTAACTAAAATTCTCTATTCGTAACCTATCAATTTACCTAGATCTATCCATAACCTATCAATTTACCTAGATCTATCCATAACCTATCAATTTATCCGTAACCTACATCTAAAACTATTTCTAATCTACCACTATTTATCGCTCTGATTGCCTAGATCTAAAACTATTTCTAACATATCATAATTTCATCGCTAACAAAAATAAACAATGTAAATTTACCTCCAAACAGTGGCGCAGAATCTCCCCCTCTTCCTTCTCTTCTCTCCTCTCCTCTTTCCCCTCTTCCTCTTCCTCTCCCTTCCTCTCTTCTCAATTCAAATTAATGCCAACAAAGATGCGGCGAAGCCTTTTATAAACGCTACAGTCGCCTGCTCGTCGGGCGACACGACTGCTTCCCTCCTTTACTTTGTTCACTGATCACGGCTTTCATTAGCCCTTCGCGGGCGACACGCGCCGTTTCGGCTCCTTTAAGCCCTTTCACGGGCGACACGGCCACGCCACCGCCTGTATTTTTCATGTTTAGCCCACCAAATGAACGGGAGCAACAGAGGTATATTTCTGAAATTTTTTTTTTCGGTGGTATATTTTTGAAATTTCGAATAAAAAATGTATTATTTAAAAAAAATTCCACATCTTTCCTATTTCGGTCAGCCCAATCTGGTTCCGGTCAGCCTGTTCATCGGTGCCTTGGATCGTGGCCATCGGATTGGCATCGTGCGGTCAGGAGTTAGTACGGAGCACTTGAGCTTATGGCCAACGCATCCTCGATCGAAGGGTTGACAGTCACCGTAGCTTTTGCAAACCCTAGCACCGTGCGGTCGTCCGATTTCGTGTACGGCTCGGATGGAGCCACATCCGTGCGCATCCGGTCCATCCGTTGCGCCACGTGTGTGGTTCTGCTTCATCGTCTCCACGCAGCTGCAGTCTTCGTGTCCGATACGAGATGAGCTCGCCGCTGTCTCTATGTAGAACTCATGTGAAGGCCCTCTTCCGAGGCTCTATAAGCCAACCTGAGCTCCGCCTCGTGATTCTCTAGATGTGCCGCGCATAATCGCCAAGTTGTTGGAGCTCAAGACGTCACTAGGGGTGGGCAAATAAACCGGAAACCGAAAACCGAAACCGAAAAAACCGGAACCGAAACCGAAAAAACCGAAACCGAATTGTTCGGTTGTCGATTCGGTTAGCTATATGAAATAACCGATTTTTTTTTGGTTAATTCGGTTTTACACCTCGGTTAACCGAACTAACCGGACTATGACTCGAGCGCGTGTCACATGTGAACTAAACTAGTAAACCCTAGCTTACTACTACCAAATGATGATACTTAACATACCATTTTGGTTAAATTATGATTGAGTGCATAGAGCTTACTACTACCAACAAGATGGTAGTGATACCATTACTCGCACTCAATGCATTGTCATCTAAAAGGATATTTTTGGTTTATTCGGTTAAAACCAAACCGAAACCGAATTGTCGGTTAACCGAAATGTCGGTTTCGAAATGTTCAAACATATTTCGGTTTCGTTTTTGAAATAACCGAATTGTCTAAAAAATCGAAAACCGAAACCGAAATTTTCGGTTTAACCGAACGCCCAGGCTAGGACGTCACCGTACTTCCGCAAGAGCTCATCGAAGTTCTGAGTCTTGTCGTCACCTTTGTCTGTGTTGATCTCCGTCGTCGGGGAGTATTCATTGAAGCCAAGCTTAGATCCAGAGTCGCCAACTCAAGAGCTTCCAGATCCACATGGGTGCGCTTTGAAACCGATGAGTTTCTACCGTTCTTTGGTCGTTGTTCCCATCGTCTGCGGGTCACGCAGCCGCTCCCTCGCCAGAAGAAGCTGAGCCATCAGACCTGATGTGGTAGCCACATCGATAACGCATGGGACACGTTAGTGCCACATCATCGCTCACCCTTGCATATCGCACGCATGTCAGCTTGGTCAGCCGACAGTTGTCGCCATGTGGCGTCGTCATTTGTGTCATCGGGTGACATCAGCGGCTACGTCATTGTTGACCACGGGTCAACCTTCTGGTGGACCGGGTGCATGGTTGACTTGCTTTAGCGCATGGGCTTAGTCATGGACTGTGGGGGCCCACTTGTTAGCGAGATAAAGAATTTCTATATTTATTTTATTTGTGAAATTCGGTTGCTGACATCATGATTGCATCATAATTAGGTTTTTAGTTCAAAGTAATTCAAGAAATTCAGTATTTTTCCAAATTTCAGATTTATATAATTTTTGAATCTTCTATGAGCCCGTTCTCTCTTATACGAGCTTTGATTGAGGTGATTCAAATTTTTAAAAATTTATAAAATTGAAATCTATTTAATGGTGAATTTTATTTATTTTTAGAGTTTGTTTGTTCTCTGTTTTAGTGTTTATTTGGCTTTGTCTCTCGTTTCGCATAGACGTCGAATTGCCCAGAGCATCTGAGGAAGATCTGTTGACTCAAGACCAAGGTCCAAAGCAATAATAAAAGCTTTTCTAAGACAAGTTGTGCTTTGATCATGATGAACCCCATGTTTACAAAATCGCTATATTGTCTTAACCTTATTGCATATTATTTCACGTGTACAACTGTTTCAATTAAATTGGGACTTAGTAAATCTACCTTTTGATTTATACTCTACCTTGTCATTTGTGTGCTATGATCTATTGTTACCCTAGATTGGTTCATTATAGTCGGTTAATACTAAAATCAACATAGGTTAGTTAGATCGCATTAGTACGCTTAGCCATGCCACGTCATCACATGTACTTGAATCATCAAAATTTAATCTTGACTAATGGAATATGGAACATGATTATAAATTGGTGTGTTAGGTGTTGTCACACGATGAGATTGAGTTGCTGTGGCGAGGGATGTCACGCAACGATGTTGAATTGTTGATGGCACTTAGTGCTTAGTAATCAACTAGGGTGGTATTTATTTAGATTGGGGCAAGTGATAAGGGGCAATATGCCAAGGAGGGCCAGCAAGGTAGAGGGTATGAGGAAGTCTTGCCTTAGTCATCTGAAGGACTTAACTTTGCAAGCCTTTGACCCAAGTCAAACATGCAACCACATGTCTGAAATAAGATAGACCTAACTGATTAATTTGTAATGCCTTAGCTTTGGTATTACAAGTGGTGGTGAGGTTCACCTTTTTATGAACCTAGATAGTATAAGAGAGGGCTCTATTGTGGTAACCAGTTCCTTTAATGTAGAAACTTTAATGGGTAGTACTAAGTTAAGACAGAGCATTGTAATGCCTTTGTCATAATTTCTTTACTGGCACACCAAAGGAAGTGTGCTAATGGCTAGGCACAAGGAGAATATCTTTTCGTGTGGGTAAAGCACATAATCTCTGCAGAGTGTAAAATCTATTCGGATAGCCGTGCTCGTGGTATTGAGTATAGCTCGAACATTACAGTCAAGGGTTAGATTTTTTGCAAAATAAAACTTGGGATGCATGGCAAGTTGCCATAGGAGATTGAAAACTTGACTTACGATTAGAAACTTTGTTTACTTAAGAAATGCTGAGATTATTTATTATTGTTATTTGTTTTACTGTCTTTACAGTCTACTTATTGTATTCATTTACAAATGCTGCTTTATTGCAAAATAACCATGTTAGCTATTCTTTTGTAATAAGCCTTGCATATAGCTATGTCAGAATTGTATTTCTGTGCACAACTTATTGAGTGCTTTAAGTACTTACCCTTGCCAACAACAACATCACCAGTTGTGGGGTCTATATCAGTGTTAGAGGAGAAGTACCAGGAGGAGAAGAATGATTAGGGTGCGAGCCTTGTTAGTTATCTGTAGTATACTGAGGGGGTTTATCTACGTTTTCAATCTGCTATACTTTAATTTGTTATTCAACCTTGCGAGGCATAGTCATGTAAGTCAACCATAAGTCATTCACTTAGTTTATTTAATATATGGAGTCCTTTTTCATGCGCAACATTCAAATCCATAACAATGTCATGAACATCTTTCCCACTTAAAGGACTTGGAGCTGAACCATCTTCATTTCTTCCGTTGAATTGTTTTTTTATCTTGCAGTATGGGTGACGCATGTACATGGTTTTACACAAGTGATTCAGCCACACACTCTCCGTATCGTTTAAGCAGTGAGTGCAGTCTTTGGTTCCTTTTGTACTCTGGCTCGACTGGTTACCAAGGGTAGGGTAATTATTTATAGTGCAGAATAACAGGTAATGCAAAGTGAAGTTCTCTCATTTGTACGCATCCCAAACTTGTACCTTGGGAATCCACAGTGTTTTCAGATCTTCCACCAATGGTGCTAGGTACACATCAATATCGTTCTCAGGTTATTTTGGTCCTTGGATAAGTATAGACAACAAAATATACATTTGCTTCATAGACGACCAAGGAGGAAGGTTGTAGATACAAAGATTCACGAGTCAAGTGCTATGCTAGCTATTCATGTTACTAAAATGATTCATTCCATCTGTACTCAATCCAAACTTTATATTCCTGGGGTCCGCATTGAATTCTTGAAACCTCCTATCGATGTTTCTCCACTATGTGGAATCAACAGGGTGGCTTAGCATTCCATCGTTCTTACGCTTCTCTGAGTGCCAATGCAGCAATTTTGCCTCCTTTGGGTTCGCAAACAAATACTTCAAATGGGGAATTACAGGTAAATACCATACCGCCTTAGCAGGAGTCCTTCTTCCCCTCGATCCCTCGCCGTCATCATCTGAATGATTTTTATGCTTGTATCGAGATGCGTTGCACATCGGACATACATATAAGTTTGCATACTCTTTGTTGTATAGGATACAGTTGTTCAGACATGCACGTATTCTTTCTACTTTCATTCCTAAGGGACAAAGAACCTTACTAGCTTTGTAGGTGGTTGTCGGTAACTCGTTTCCTTCCAGAAGCATGTTCGCTAATAGACATAACAGATTTATGAAACTCTTGTTGGACCAACCATTACTTGCCTTCAATTTCAGCAGTTCAAGCACGGATGATAACCTTATATATTTTAACTTGCTGCTCGGAAACAAAGGTTTCGCTGAGTCCTTAATCAAGCCCTAGAATTTACCATATTCTCTGTCATCACGGTTTCCTTCTGCATTGTGCAGTATCTGATTCAGATTGTCATCTTGCAACCTATCCTCATCGAAAGCACAATCGATATGATCATCTGGCATGTCATTAACTTTGTCGATAATGTTAATACTACCTGCTTCCTGTACATCCTACTCTTCACCGTGACTGGTCCAACATGTATACCGTCTTTTGAAACCCCTTAGAATCAAGTGTGCTTCGATCTGCGATGAGTTTCAAAACATCTTCATATTCTCGCAATCAATGCACGAACAAGACATAAACTGCACCCCTTTATTAAACATATCCTACTCTGTAGCTCTTCTAAAAGCGGAGATGCCAGTAATGTACTCGACACTCGCACGGTTCTTAGTGTACATCCAGTTTTGGTCTATCTACACTACACATATAATATTTAGTGTTAAATATTAAAGTATACTATGTGTGCGCATGCACAAATTCTTAAATTATACACTGCCATCTGCTTCTTGAATATAATGCAATTATATAACCAATTACTAACTTAGAACATAAAGAACAAATTGATCTACAAGTTAGATCTAAACACAATCTTCAAATTCTTTCTTCTAGCTACCTAAATCTTAAATATAATAATGCAGTTAGAACCAATTACTAACCTTAGATTACCAAGAACTCATGGAAAACAATGTTCAAATTCTCTCCTTACCAAGCTAGATATTGAATATAATGCAATTACCCATTACTAAACCTTAGATCAACAAAAACACATGGATCTACAAGCTAGATCTAAACAATCTTCAAATTCTCTCCTTGCCAAGCTATATCTTGAATCTAATGCAATTAATTAGAACCTATTAATAACCTTAAATCTCCAAGAACACATGGATCTACAAGCTAGATCTAAACAATCTTCAAATTCTCTCCTTACCAAATTAGATCTTGAATAGAATGCAATTAGAATCCATTACTAACCTTAGATAAAAAAGAGCACATAGATTTACATGCTAGATCTAACAATATTCAAATTCTCTCCTTACCAAGCTAGATCTTGAAAATAATGCAATTAGAACCCATTACTAACGTTAGATCACCAAAATCAAATGGATCTACAATCACCCTTCAAAATCAATTGTCTTCTTTTACCATATTGTCTCACAGCCGTAGCCACCTCAAAGATAGATTTCGAAACACTAAAAAGCACTAAGTGACTCAGTCTCTATATTATATATCACTGAAAGATATTACAGACGGTTATCTCTACTACTTCTAATTAGGAGTTGGTGACGGTGGTCCATTCTTCCTCTTCTTTCCATAGTTTACTTTATCCGTTAGATCTAGCTTAAATGGACGAGATAAGCGTCATCTACCCATGCGCCCATGCGTGCACCGTGCTGCCCCCTACGCTTCCTCGCCCCACCCCCTACTCCGATCCGCCTCCTGTGTCACTCCGCCTCTTGCGCCATGGGTGTGTGTTGCCCCTCTTGCGCCTCTCAGCCCTACCTCCTACATCGCCCTGCCTCTTGCACCCCCCTCACTCGAGTACCTCCGCCTCCTCCTCACCCGCATAGCCGCCGCCTCGAGGACCTCCGCCCCCTCACTCGCATCACTGCTACCCAAGGACCTCTGCCTTCCGTCGCCCACATCTTCATTGCGCAACGGTGCCCTACTGCCTCCTCTTCCCCGAGCCAACATGCCACCACCGAATCAATATGTCCTCAAGACCATCCTCGCTAGATGTGCCCATCCCTGAGATTGTTGCTGCTGGATCTCTCCATCCTTGAGCACGCTACTATACCGGTGTCATCCTCCATGTCGGTGTCCAGGTGGCCTCTCCCCCCACCATTGCCACCTCAGCATTCCTTGTCGATATTCACCTCCCCGCGGCACCGACACCACTTCTGCCTCCTCCACCACCCTTTCGCCTTCCTCACCGCTTCGTTTTTGAGTTTTTTAGTTAAATGAGTCAAAGATATCAAAATTGTATGCATTAATTCTCTCTAAAAAAATCAATATACCTTGATATCTTATTGATCAAAGGAGAACAAAACAAAATAATATTATTCTGTTGAGCCTTTCGTCTCTTTCTTCTAGTAAAAAAAAATGGGAAAAGGGAAAAGGCAGACAAGTGGTTTGTTGGTTCAAGCTTAAGATCTCCTTTTAGTTCTGGTGCTATATTGTTTGTGTGCTTTTCACTTGTACCTGGGCTAGAACCTTGTGTTGGGAATCATTTACAATCTTAAGCAATCTAACAAAAAATCCTTCCCCCGCCAGATTCAAGGTTCACAAACGTGGTTGAGGTGATGGCTAGGGCTTGTGAAGTGGAGTGAGACTAATCTGATATGCAAAAATTGCTTACTTTCCGCTTATCGGGACTTCTAAATGGACATCATAATTATGCACTTGTTTCACATTGCTCATCCACCGCCATGTCTAAGTGTTGACTGGATATACGTGGAACTTATGCAGAACCTTGTCAGAAAGGTGATCATGCTTGTATATATATGTTTCCTTGATATGTGTGTAATGGAATGCCGGTGTTCATTGCTCACACACACATGCTTGTATATATGTTTCCTTGATGTGTAAAATGGAATACTGGTGTTGGTTGGACGTCTCGAGTTTGTGTTTGATGCTATGTATTAGTGTAAATTCTCATGTGATCCTTTGTAACGCACGGGTATCTTACTAGTATTCATAAACCGTTAGTGATTTACATAGGATCCTAGATGGTTTTAGAATAAAACCGTCAATGATCTATCGCAAACAGTTTTATAATAAAACCATTCGTGATAATACCTTTATCACAGACGGTTTTAGTTTAAAACCGTACGTGATAAAACTGTCTGTGATAGAATCACTGATGATTTGGTACTAAAATTGTCTATGATATTACTCTATATCACTGATGGTTTATGAAGAGTACCATCTGTAATGATGTCACTGACTATTGTATTATAGAAACGTCAGTGATGTTTATATGCCTTTCTGTAGTAGTGAATTGAACTCAAATAGTTAAGAAATAAATATATTCAAATTACAAAAAATTAATTTTGAACTGAATCTTTATCTTTACTAATTGGAGGCTCCTTTAGGAGCCTTCACGTTAATCCTGGGTGAAAAAAGCTAGAAATTACTACATTAATCAGAGAAAAGAATAAAAGCTAGAAATTCACACATTAATCGAGAAAAAGAAAAGATCTAGACCATCAATCTTGTGATTATAGGATGGCTGTGATTACTACATGTATCTGTAACATTATGGATATATGGAACACCTCATGTGTACGGATAAAATTCTAGGAACAGTTCGTACCATTTACTCTGGCCGGCTGGTAGCTATATGCATAAAAATTGAATTGGACTTGACCATGGAATTTCCGTTGCCATGTATATCTTCCAAAGAAATAAAAAAACAGTAGAGCAACGTTGCATCAAACATGGTAAGTACAGAAAGTAAAGTACACGCTACATGCACGCAGTCAGACATGTAAATGTATTCATTATACAAGTGCTAACATGTATCATCATGATTTGATTTTCTTGGGGACAAACAAGAGTCAAGATCTATATTAATTCTAGTGGTAAAAAGCTATAAATTTCCACATTAATCAGAGAAAAAAAAAGACTATAAATTCTCACGATAATCCTAGAAAAAGAAAACACCTAAATTGTCTAATTTTCTATAGCAATATAATATACAGCTAAGATTTATACAGTAATTTGGAGTTAAGCTTACAAAAAATCGCTAACGTTAAAAGCTCTATCAAATGTCTAGGCCGTGCGGACACACGGGTTGATGACTGGTATGCATAACGCCAAGTCAATTGCCACACCGATTTGCCCTACAGAGAAGATGACTAGCAATCAAGGGGTCACCATTGACCGAAGCAGATATCTTCAAATACCGGAGTACTGTGGTTGTGCTTCAGTATCTTACATTAACATGGCCGGACAAATCTTTTGAAGTTAATCATGTGTTTAAGTATCTCCAGAGTCCTACTGATGAACACTAGGGAGCGGTGAAACGCATACTGAGATATATATTAAACGCCACACCGACAGCTGGCCTGCGCATACAACGCTCGCGCTCAAATTTGCTCGGTGCCTTTTATGATCCAGATTGGGTGGGATGCCTTGATGATCGTTGGCCAACAAGTGGTTTTGCGGTGTTCTTGGACCAAATCTTATATCATGGAGTTCGAGAAAAGCAGCCCACTATTTCCTGCTCCGGTACAGAAGCAGAAATGCAGAATACCAGGCAGTCGCTAACGCTACTGCAGAGCTTATTTGGATTCAGCCGGTTTTGAAGCAACTCGGCATTTGTTAGGCCAGAGGCCAGGGCGCCAGTCCTTTGTCCGACAACCTGAGGGCAAAGTACTTGTCAGGTAATCCGATGTTTCATGCATGGGCAAAGGCATACATGTTGAAATGCCCTCAGAAGATGTCAGTCAGCCGCGCAACAATATCAAGCAAGAACACAAGTTCAGGCTGAAACGCTTCTGCAATGCGGAGTCTAATAACAGAGTTCAGAACTCAAATACGGCAACAGAGCAATCAATCTGCAGAAGAGTCTTTTGCGACGTGAAAGAGCACACGTCTTTTCTGTTTTTTATTCTATATATATACCCAAGATTACAAGAGTTTGGATAATTATCCAACAAAACAAACCGGAATCAAAACTGGTGCAAACACTGTCTACTCCGATACGAACACTGTACCGAGTCCGAAAACGCCAACTCCATCTACTAATCACAACTATAACAAACTCTTCTGCACTTTAACGAAAACGACTATGACTATGAACAAAACTGAAACAAATTACAAGATTAAAACTAGCAAAACTCCCCACTAATCTTGTACTTCTGATTTCACATCCACAGTACCGAGTTTCAGCCGCAACTCTGTGAACTTAATTTTTCCAAGAGCCTTCGTCAACAAATCTGCAATCTGATCCTGAGTACTGATATGCTCAACTTCAACCTCTCCATTTTCGACACAACCTCGAATATAATGATACTTAGTATCAATATGTTTACTTCATTCGTGATGAACTGGATTCCGGCTCAATGAAATAGTTGACTTATTATCTACTTTGAGTAGCACTTTTCCAACCTGCTGATTCATTACACTTGCTAGCATCCTTCCAAGTTAAACTCCCTGACTTGCACTGGTTGAAGCTGCAATGTACTCTGCTTCACAAGACGATAATGCAACCACTTTTTGTTTCTATGATGTCTAACAAATCGTGTTTGTACCAAGCAAGAACACATACCTGAAGTACTCTTCCTGTCATCGACATCTCCAGCAAAATCACTGTCAGTATACCCAACCAAACCAAGATTGCTTGCTGTTTTTCTGGAGTATAGATAGCCGAAATTCAAAGTCCCTTTACATATCTCAAAATCTGTTTCATCGCACCATATGCAGAGTTGTGGGCTTCTCCATGAAACAACTGACTATGCCAACCGCATATGCAATATCCGGTCTTGTATGAATCAAATATCTAAGACTGCCAACAACAATTCAGTACAAAGTTGAGTTGACAGGAGGAGTTTCACTCACCTTGCTCAACTTTAGTCTTGTTTCCGTGGGAGTGTAGGTCGGATTGCAATATTTCATACCACATTTTTCAAGTTCCTTTTCAGCATATGAAGATTGACACAAGGAAATACCTTTTGTGCTTTGTTTCACCTCGATACCAAGATAATAGAATAGCAATCCCAAATCACTCATCCTGAGGACCTTCTTCATTTGATCTTTAAATTTTGCAATATCTGAGATATTCGGCCCTGTTATGATTAGATCATCTACATAAACACCTACTAGCAAATTTTTACCTCCTTGGTTTCTCTTGTAGACAGCATGTTCCAACAGACATCTCTCAAATCTAAGAGTGAGTAAGGTGTTGTCTAATTTTGAATTCCAAGCACGTGGTGCTTGTTTTAGCCCATAGAGAGCTTTCTTGAGCTTGAAAACCTTGTTTTCCTTCCTCTTTACCTCAAAGCCGAGTGGCTGCATTATATAGACATCTTCAGATATTTCTCCATTGAGAAATACAGATTTCACATCCATGTGATGCACTTCCCACGATTCTTGAGCTGCTAGTGCAATCAACAATCATATAGTCTCAATTTGGCCACCGGTGCATATACTTCGTCAAAATCTATTCCATGTTTTGTAACATAGCCTTTAGCAACCAACCGTGCTTTGTGCTTCACAACATTCCCTTTTGGATCTTTTTTTACCTTAAAGATCCACTTCAAACCGATTGTATTCTGTCCATTTGGCAAATCTACCAACTCCTAGGTTTTGTTGTCTTCAATGGAGTCAATCTCTTCTTGCATTGCTTCTTTCCAGCATTTATAGCCTGCTGCCTCATAGCTCGATGGCTCTTCTGCATTCAAAAGACACAAGCCCAACTCTTCTGCAAGCTCAATTGGTTCACTGGTTTCATATATATCACGCAGTGATCAAGTCTTGCAAGGCAACGACGAAGTGAGAGATGCCGTAGATTCTTCTTCATTACCTAAAACCCTCGACACAGGTGTTTCGGTTTCCTGCGTGGACAAATGAACCTGGCTGCAATTGCTCGGTTCTGAATTTCTGTCAGGCTCTTTATTGCTGCGATTACCAATATTGCCATCAGGTTCAGTATTGCAGTCGTTTCCTTCTGATGTAGCACTCTGCGCCAACTCAACATCATTAGGGTAATGCCAGATGAAAATTTCTTTGCTTACCTCGTCAGTCTCTTCCCAGTGCCACTTCTTGTCTTCTTCAAAGATAACATCCCTTGTGACATGAATCCTCTCAGCATTAGGATCGAACACACGGTATGCTTTTGAACCCTCTGCATAGCCAAACATGACCATGGGAATGCTTCTGTCGTCTAGTTTCTTGAGCCCGGATTTTACTACCGTCACATGTGACACACAACCAAAAGTCTTGAGGTGATAAACTCTTGGTTTTCGACCGTGCCAAGTCTCATATGGAGTTATTACATCTAAACTTTGAGTCAGTGCTCTGTTCAAAGTGTATACTGCAGTTCTTACCGCCTCTCCCCAATACTTACCGGGCATTGATTTGCTTTTCATCATGCTATGAACCATCTCAACTACCGTTTGATTTTGACGCTCAACTACTCCTTTTTGCTGTGGGGAATAAGGAGCTGTTGTGTATCGCTTGATCCCTGCATCTTCACAAAACATTCCAATCTCGATTGAAAGAAACTCTCCTCCCCTATCAGTCCGAAAGGCTTTTATCTTCAAATTCTTCTCAATTTCCACTACAGCCTTGTACTTCTTAAAGCACAAAAATGCTTCATCTTTGCTTTTGAGAAAATCTACCCACATATACCTGCTATAATCATCGACAAGTAATAAGAAGTACTGATTACCTGTAGGCGTGATGGGTGTCATTTTGCCGCACAGATCGCCATGTACAAGACCCAATGTCTCCTCCGCTCTGTATGCAGCACATGTTGGAAACGGCTTCTTGTGTTGTTCAACGTGCTCGATCAAAGGCATTCCTTCCACCATCTTCTCTAATCCGAGATTTCTTAAAGCTCTGAAATTCAAATGCCCAAATCTGTTATGCCATAGCCAAGCCGCGTCACTAGTTCTTGCCATTAAATAGACTGGTTCGGTCACCTCCAGATCAAGTGCGTATAGCCTATTTTGTGATCTCTTTACTCGAGCCAGCAGCATGCCTTCCCGATCATAAACACACATTACTCCATCTTCCATGGTTATTTTACAGCAATTCTCATCTAGCTGTCCAATACTTATGATGCTGTAGTTTAAGTTCCGTATATAATACATGTCTGTTAGCACCATGTGTTCCCGGTTCCTGCAGTTCAACAGAAATAATCCAAGCTCACAAATATTCACCACTGATCCGTCTCCAAATTTTACACTTCCTCTGTTTGTTTCATCCAGCTCTGCAAAATCGTTTGGAGCCGACCATGTGGTTACTAGCTAGCGCCGGAATCAAAGTACAATTTGCCTTCTGTTATTCTTGTTTCGCAACTGACACCAGGAATAACTTTCTGTTCATTAAGCATAACTATCCGGGCGTCATGTGCAAATTCACTTTCGACTGCATGATCAATTCCCTTCTGGACGACTTGTGCAGATTTACCCTGGACGACTTGACCAGCTTCCATCTGGACAACTCGAGCAACTACAGATGTCTCGGCTAGCAACAATGCAGGTTCGATGTCCACCTTCTTCTGGACATATTGTGCTCGTTCCCTCCTTGGCTTGCGACATTTACTTTGAAAGTGCCCTATCATGTTGCAGTTATAGCACTTTTTTATTATTTTTGATTTATCGAACTTCCTAATTTTTCTTTCTTCACCTTGATTACCTTCATGTTCACGGCCTCAGCCACGGCCATGGCCTCTTCCTCAACCATGGCCTCAGCCATATGAAGCTCTCGTACTAGAATCCGAAGTCTTGCCATGTTTCTTTCCTTTACCGATGAACTTTCCCACTGTGTGTGGGTAAGCATTAACTGCTCCCCATCCTTCTCACTGGCGCTTGTCACCTTCCTTTTTAAACTCTCTTCGAAAGCTCTCAAGCGCCCAATTACTTCTTGTAAAAACATAGTCTTGATATCACCAAATTGTTCGATTGTGCCAACAAGTTGCACGAACCGATCTAGCATAGAACTAAATAATTTCTCCACAATGGTGATGTCTTTCAACTCTATACCGAGTGATCGTATCTCACCCACCACAGCCGTAAGCTTATGCGAGGATTCCACAATGCTCTGCCCATCGCCCATAATCAACCGATCAAATTGGCATTTCAATACTTGAACTCTTGCTTTTCTGACGCGATCTTCTCCAATACACATATCCCGGATTGCTCCTCATGCCTCTTTTGCCATTTCCTTGCCGGCAATAGCCATCATGACATGGTCTAGAACAGATTGGGAGATAGTGGCTAGAGTGCACTGATCCTTATCTTCCTCGACCAATGCTTCGCCTTCTATAGCTCCCCACAAACTGAGTGATCGGAGAATTATCTTCATCTTTACAGCCCAAAGGCCATAATTCGTGTCATCAAGCATCGGGTATTGAATTGGAATTCCTCTCGCTACTGCTTTCATACCGGACATTGACCGGTTGGTTAGTGCTGCTCTTACCGGAAATTGATCTCCTGTTTCTGCTGTCGGCGGTGCGTTGTCACTCATTGTCACGTGTGAAGGTGGCTCTGATACCACTTGTTGAAACGCCCTCAGACGATATCAGTCAGCCGCGCAACAATATCAAGCAAGAACATAAGTTCAGGCTGAAACGCTTCTGCAATGCAGAGTCTGATAGCAGAGTTCAGAACTCAAATACGGCAACAGAGCAATCAAACTGCAGAAGAGTCCTCTGTGACGTGAAAGAGCACATGTCTTTTCTGTTTTTTATTCTCTATATATATCCAAAATTACAAGAGTTTGGATAATCTGATGGGTTACACGGTATGCTACGCTAGCACCAAATAAAAATCTACCGCATAAACCAGGAACCTTCTCGCAAGAAGGGGATCATAGATCGTTACCACTAGACGCGCAGAGCAGCGGAAGGAAAGGTCGAAACAGCCGGTTCGATGTAGCGCACGTCGATGTAGTGGAAGTAGATGATCGTCCACGGAGTGACCGTCTCCTCCTCGCAAGCCTCTGGTCGCGATCGTCCCAATCAACGTCGCAGTTGCAGCAACGTCTCTACGTAGTCCACACGTACAGGGAGGAATTCCGTACGTCGGTGTGCTAGCACCGTGACGCACAAATGGGAGATGACGGCTAGGGTTTTGGTGGAGAGGAGAATTTCGCGCTCTTTTGGCCTCTACCCCATCCCTTTATATTGTGTCTCGGTGGGCCTTTACATTAGAGTATGGTACAAAGCCCACGTCACATGTGGCCCATGATTATCTCTTGGGTATAAATCCAACAATCTCCCACTTGCATAAGAGTTAATCATGCAAGTACCTTATTCCATCCCGTTAAGTGTATGGCCCTATAGGTTCATGTATATTTAGCCGTGACCCAGAAAACTCCTTTTCTGATTCACAAGTCGATAGCGGCCTCTAGCAGGACATAGCGACTTCTAAATGCACACAAAATAGTCGAACTTTTATAGTGCTCATGTACCAATCCTTTTGTCTCACGATACTAGATCAAACTCAAGGCGAGAAATGTGTCACCCTATGATAGCTCAATCTTCACTCGTTCATGTAATGAATTACTCAACTGCAGTTGACTCCTCAACTACATTCGCATGGCCATGCACTTTCTTAATCCAATCACATCGAGGGGCCAGACATATCTCTCCTGTTATATAGGAGGGGCAAATTCCATCTTGGCCACTCACATTCCTCAACATGTTACATAGTAAACTCGAAAGCTACCTTTATAACCACCCAGTTACGGAGTGATGTTTGGCAACCCCTAAGTAAACTGTTACACATGTAGTAAACTATGACAACCTCAGGTTTAAAGATTCCACATACACTATGTATGAGACCAACTGATGACACTTAAGAATATAACAATTCCCGCAGTGTCTCATGATGGGTCAATCCAACACCATGTTTTCTAACATGTATCTACATTATTGATTTGATATCTCCATATCTATGATCCGTGAATCGTGATCATCAATCAACATATGTGTTGATCCATAAATCATATTTGTTCCATATTATAATAGAAGATCAGGGATAGTTTAGAATAACATCATAACAATAATAAAAAGTTTTACGAACAAGTCACATACTTATTGATCAATATAAATAATGTTAATTCAAGGAACCAAGAATAACATTTTATTCAGAAAATCATAAACATAGAAGTAATACAACCATCTCTATGATCGCCTCTAAGGCATATTACTAACAATCTCCCATTAACAATAGAGTTAATTAAGGAGGCATCTAATACCAATAGACCTCGTGTGCTCCTCATGCTTAGGTTGTGGCAGTGGCTTTGTCAGCGGATCGGCTACAGTAGCTTCCGTATGTACTTTGCATATTTTCACATCACCTCTATCCATAATCTCGCGAATAAGGTGAAAGCATCGGAGTATGTGTTTGGACTTCTGATGTGATCTAGGCTCTTTTGCTTGTGCAATGGCACCACTATTATCACAATAGAGGTCAATTGGACTAGAGGCACTAGAGAACACACCGAGCTACGAAATAAACTTCTTTATCCACACAGCTTCTTTTGCGGCCTCTGAAGCCGCAATGTACTCCGCTTCTGTCGTAGAGTCGGCCACTATATTTTTCTTAGAACTTTTCTAGCTTACTGCTCCTCCATTTAGTGTAAACACAAACTTGGACTGTGATCGGAAATCATCTTAGTCAGTTTGAAAGCTTGCGTCGGTGTGACCCCTTACAACTAATTCTTCCTCACCTCCAAAAACTAGGAACATATCCTTTGTTCTTCTTAAGTATTTCAGGATATTTTTTACGGCTATCCAGTGATTATCACCAGGATTCGCTTGGTATCTACTCGTAACACTTAGAGCATATGAGACATCTGGGCGTGTACAGATCATAGCATACATAATAGACCCAATAGCTGAAGCATATGGAATCTTGCTCATCCTTTCTCGCTCATCATTTGTCAAAGAATACTGATTCTTGCTAAGACTGATGCCATGTGATATTGGCATGAAACCTCTCTTGGATTCATGCATATTGAACCTCTTCAATACCTTGTCTATGTACGTATCTTGGCATAATTCAATCAGCCTTTTTGATCTATCTCTATAGATTTTTATGCCCAAGATATAGCATGCTTCTCCTAAGTATTCATTGAGAAACTCCTTTTCAACGAAGTCTTAACATCTTCAAGCATAGGAATATCATTCCCGATCAATAATATGTCATCCACATACAAGATCAGAAACACAAGTGTGCTCCCACTAGCCTTTTTGTAAACACAAGGCTCTTCTTCGTTTTTGATGAAACCAAACCCTTTAATTACTTAATCAAAATGAATGTTCCAACTCTGAGATGCTTGCTTCAACCCATAAATGGATCTCTGAAGCTTGCATACCCTTTTAGCATATTTAGGATCAACAAAACCATCGAGTTGTATCATGTATACATCCTCAAATAGATTCCTATTAAGGAAAGCTATTTTAACATCCATTTGCCATATCTCATAATCGAAATATGCAGCAATAGCTAAAATGATCTGGATAGACTTAAGCATGGCTACTGGTGAGAAAGTTTCATCATAATCAACTCCTTGAATTTGTTTGAAACCTTTTGTCACCAACCGTGCCTTAAGGATCTGGACATTTCCATCCACATCTATCTTCTTCTTGAAAATCCATTTGCATTCTATGGTTTTTACACCATGAGGAGGATCAACTAAGTTCCAAACTTGATTATCATGCATGGATTGAATTTCGGATCTCATGGCTCCAAGCCATTTTTCGGAGTTTGGGTCCATCATTACTTCTTCATAAGTCTTAGGCTCATCATTGTCTAACAATAAAATGTCATGCCGATACCTTATGGGCAATTGTTGTGGCCTTTTAGACCTACGTGGGGCTGGTGCCTCTTCCACAGGTTGTACAACATCTTGTACATCAAGTGAAGGTTCAGTAGGAGTTGAAACATTTTCTAATGGTTCTCGAATTTCTTCAAGTTGTACT
Organism: Guadua angustifolia; assembly: GCA_036346375.1. Classification (NCBI taxonomy): domain Eukaryota; kingdom Viridiplantae; phylum Streptophyta; class Magnoliopsida; order Poales; family Poaceae; genus Guadua; species Guadua angustifolia. The sequence continues at coordinate 56,022,582 of CM070507.1, forward strand.
TTGCTCCCACTAACTCCTATTGAAAGAAACTCTTTCTCTAGAAAGACACCGTTTCAAGCAACAAACACTTTGTTTTTATCCATTTTATAAAAGTAATATCCTTTTGTTTCTTTAGGATACCCCACAAAGAAGTATTTATCTAATTTGGGTGTGAGTTTATCAGACGTCAAACGTTTTACATATGCATCACATCCCCATATTTTGAGAAAAGACAATGAGGGACGTTTCCTAGTCCACATTTCATATGATGTTTTCTCAACGGCTTTTGATGGAACCCTGTTTAAAGTGAACGCAGCTGTTTCTAGAGCATACCCCCAGAAGGACAATGGCAGATCAGTTTGACTCATCATAGACCAAACCATATCTAACAAAGTTCGGTTCCGTCGTTCGGATATGCCATTCCATTGAGGTGTTCCTGGCGGAGTAAGTTGCGGAACAATTCCACAATACTTTAGATGATCATCAAACTCTTGGCTTAAGTATTCGCCATCATGATTCAATCGTAAGTGTTTTATTGTTTTACCAAGTTGATTTTGTATTTTGTTCTGAAATTCTTTGAACTTTTTGAAGATTTTAGATTTATGCCTCATTAAGTAGATATATCCATATCTACTAAAGTCATCGGTAAAAGTTACAAAGTACTGAAACCCCACCTCTGGCACTCGAGCTCATTGGTCCACATACATCCGTATGTACTAGGGCCAACAACTCATTTGTCCTTTCACCAAAACCTGTGAAAGGGGTTTTTGTCATCTTGCCAAGTAAACAAGACTCACATGTTTCAAATAATTCAAAATCAAAAGAGGTTAGAAGTCCATCACCATAGAGCTTCTTCATGAGCTTCTCATTTATGTGGCCTAAGCGACAATGCCATAAAAAAGTAGGATTCACATCATTAGGCCAAAGCCTTTTCACATTAATGTTATAGACAGGTTTTTCTTCGAGTTCAAGGACGTACAACCCATCTACCATGGGGCATCGGCCATAATACATATCATTCAAAAATATCGAACAAACAAAGTCCTTTATTCTGAAATCATAATCTTCATGTTCCAAACAAGAAGATAAAATAATGTTTCTATTCAAAGATGGAACAAAATAACAATTATTAAGTTCTAAAACTAATCCTAAAGGCAAATGCAATGGGTAGGTGTCAACGGCAAGACTAGCAACTCTTGCTTTATTCCCCATGTGAAGATCCACTTCTCCTTTTGCCAAGTCTCTACTCTTTATCAGCCCCTGCATCGAATTGCAAATGTGAGCAACCGATCCGGTATCATATAACCAAGAGGTAAGATTAGAAGTAGCCAGGTTAATTTCTACAACATGAATACCTGAGGTGGAAGTCACACTTCCATTCTTCTTATCTGCCAGATACTTCTCACAGTTCCATTTCCAATGTAACACCCCGACGCCAAACACGCCACGGATGCTACCAACCCTCTAAATAACTAATGGCACTTCTACGAAAAGTCTGAAAACAACCTCTAAACTCTTAAAACCGGCTTACAACTAAGCCACCGAAATTTATAAAATTTCGGCATGACCTCTCTAGAAAGTAGGACATCCACTCAGCAGACAGAAAACATTTGCAGTTATATGATATCATTCTAGCAGGTCCTTAGTTAACCAATCACACATCCAATAGAAATTAATAAACTCCACCACATAATTATTATAGGACGGGAACTCATTAAACATAACCGCAAACAACTCCTTACAAGAATTTTCATGAACTATTAAGATCAGAACTATAAATCAACATGATGGAAAGGTGATGATGCAAAACGTGATTGTGCTACTACCCCCATCCATGCATGCCAGCTTCAAAGCACCTACAAACATTAAATAACAAGCGTAAGGTCAAACTCAGCAAAGTACAACAATTAGCAATATCGATATCAATCAAAGTATTTAAAACAGTCACATGCGCATACCTTTTATACCAAATTAACAAGTACATAAAACATGGGAATCACCGCCAGTTAACTCATTAACTACTTTGCTCATTTATTGCACATACCTCATTAGTCAACATTGGATGAGTCCACGACTCGATCCATTCCTAACCTGTAAATTGCCCTCAACACAAGGATCATCTGTTGCCATTCCTCATTAACAGTACCAAGCAATGCATCAGGCATAACCATAATACAAACAATTCGTCAAAATCAACATGTTGACCACCTCTCCCTTTGCAACATCATGCAATGCGAGTATGCTTAAATGCTCATATGCACCTTTCAAGGCCTATACCGGTATGGCTGAGTGCACACCCGTCGGTGTGCACCCTCTCATTCCCCTCCATCCCGTGGAGGGTGCCTACTCTTAGTGACTCGCTCCCATGCACTTGTGTGTATGGGACTACGAGGTAGGACTTCCGTGCTCACTACGGGTGAGCACCGAGGTCCACATCAATATGGGATGCCTCGTCCATTATGAATGCACAAATGCAATTGACACAATTAACTTGCAACTACAATCATTTCTACCATTCCATATAGACATGACCGGAAATATGGATAACAATCAAATTCTCATATTCATGAATAACCATTCACAACTGTCTAATCAAACTAAAAAATGAGACATAGTAGCAATTGTGTCATTTCTATCGGCGAGTAAGTCATAACAAAAAAAATCTGCATCACAATACATTTATTTAGCCATAACCAAAGGTGAAAGTCTTAACTAATCCTGATATCCATATATGATCATTCGTACTAGCCTAATCAAAATCATGAATAAAACCAGGGCAACATATCGCATAAATTAATAGCACAAAGAATTTCTCAAATATACTAACTCTAGAAATGACTTGATCATTTAAACCTCGCATCTAAACACTCAACCCATTCTCAACAACGCCGATGTACTTGCCTTAACCGCAGGGAGTGGAGTGGCGCGCGAAGAAGAGGCCACTCCTCCTGAAATCAGAAATCAAATACAGATACAAATTACCGACCAATCAATCAATCAATCAGTCACAACATTGGTTAAAACATTGATAATCCCTCCTGGAATTAGCCCTACTTTTCAACTACGGCAACTCCGGACAACAGTTGCCAAAACGATCCTAACTTTTGATCCTCTTACCCAATTTCTGGTTGAGAGGCTAACCAGCCTGAGAAATAAAACTAGATATGCCGATCAGAGATTCACATTCATTGGTATAATAGGATTCGACATTACTGGACCAATCAGTACTCACTTCCTCGCTACATTTCCATGCAAGGCAGTAAAGGGTGATTGCATATAGCATTTCAAGCATAAGGATGACACCTCAATTTCGAAATAACACAAACACTCTATAGCAAAGTTTAAGGTAGTTAAGGAAACAAGTTGCATCGACATGATCCTAGCATTATGATCTTATACACAGGTACCTGATCAGTAAATAAATAACTCCCATTCTAATTATTATAAGGGTATCCTGTAGACACAATAAGTCTAGAGCAACACGAAACCCTTGTGTATCTAGATCACCATGGGTAGCTTTACTCAACATTGACTAAGGATAATACACCAACTTAAGCATAATACAATGATCAAGGAGATAATAAGGTGCAATAAAAAACATGATCTCATATGCAATCTCTTGACCACTACATCAATAATAGCATGCATTCATTGCAAAATAAGTGACTTCTACATCACTCATTCAAAGGACATAATGCAGGAACCTGTCTACCCTCTGTCTTAAGCATGAATACATGAGGCCTTAATTGACCATATTATTCTCTGTTACTAGGTGTCAACACGTCAGCATTCATCTCCCAGCTAGATATACAAGCACTCAACTAAGATCCCGGTAGCTTAGTATACAAAGTATACAAGATCAGTTTTACTGAAAACAAGTAAATAACTCCTTGGCAAGTAGCATGCAATCACTCATACAATAAAGACTAGCACGAGAATAAACAACAAGATGGACAAAGCAGCTCCATTAAATCGTAATAGCTACAAATGCTACGATCGTAACATACGATTACATGTACTAGAGCCGAGAAAGTGAAGCATTTCATCAAACACCTTGACTACTGAATTAATATCAATCGAACCACCATCTCGAATCGTCCCAAACAAGAGCCACCACACATGCATACACCTCACAGCATTTCATCGAACACGTGGTGAGCAAGCAATACCTTCACAAACCCAAGGAGGAGGAGGGAGGGAGCACCTCGGCTTGGGGGAGAGAAACGCCGGTTGGGAGGACCCGAGGCAACACGACTTGGGGGTCTCACGCCACCGGAGGGTGGCTCGTCATTGGCGGGGCACCGAGTAGCCATGGGCATGGTGGGGAACGACTAGGGGTGTGGCCCGCTCGGGTGGAGGGAAGCTAGGGAAGGCGCTCTGGGGAGATGGAGCGTCATGGGCAGGGAGGGTGCCACCACCGGCTGGAGCTGGAGGAACTCTTGATGCAGGAGGCGCCAGCTGGCTCTCTTCTTGTTCTTTGTTGCTTAGAGCCGAAGGGGAACCAAGGCGCCAGAGGAGCAGCTGGCTAGGGGGAAGTGATGCCAGCCGCCGGAGGAAGGGGTGCCGCCGGTTGGAAGGCATGAGGGAGGGAGCCAGGGCACACGGGAGGGGGAAGTCAGGCGCAAGGGAGGGAGAAGCCAAGCGCACGGGAGGGAGGGGAAAAAATCTGGCCAAGGAAAAGATGGCAGCCACCAAAAAGAGGAAGAGAGAGATGAGGTTAGGTGAAAAAGTAGGTGGGGAGGGAAAATTTCTAAAAAAACCCTCATACACCTAACCTTATAACCCTAACCCTCCTAGATGGGCCAACCACCCCTGCGATTACCAGTCGGACGGGCCAAAGCTCACTCGACAGAAGGCCCAAAATTTGGAGCGAGGTTTCGCAATATTACATCCAATGTCCTAGCTTCTTGTAATAGAAGCACTGGGTATTAGGTTTAGGGCCAGTCTTAAGCTTAGATTTGAGACTTGCGATCTCAATTTTAACCTTTCCCTTGCCCTTTCCTTTGTTCCCAGTCTTAGCCTTCTGCTTCTTAAAGGCAGTGGTTTTCTGAACCATCATCAAATAATTAGGTTTTTTCTTTATGATTTCCTCAGCAGACTTGAGCATCCCATGTAGTTTGGTTAGGCTCTTCTCCATGCTATTCATATGAAAATTCATTATAAACGGCTCAAAGCTCTAAGATAGAGACCGGAGAATTACATCTGTAGCCAAACCAAGGCTAAGGGGAAAATCAAGCTTTTCCAATCTTTCAATGTAACCAATCATTTTGATTACATGAGGGCTGACCGGACTTCCTTCAGCCAGCTTGCAAGAAAACAAAAGCTTTGAGATACCATACCTCTTAGCTCTTACTTAGTTCCCAAACATGTCCTTTAAGCCCACAATCATATTGTAAGCATCTTGATCCTCATATTGCTTTTGAAGCTCAGAGTCCATGGTGACAAGCATGAGACAGCTGACCTCTATAGAGGCATTAACATGTTTTTCATACTCAGCATTATCATTGCGAGAAGCATTTTCGGCTAGTTCATCAGGAATTGGATTCTCTAGAACATAGTCTTTATTTTCATGCTTGAGAATAATTCTCAGGTTGCGATACCAATCCACAAAATTTGTTCCATTAAGTTTTTCCATTACCAAAACCAATCTCAAAGCAAAACCAGGTGCAGCAGAAGGAGTAGCAGGTGCCATTGAACTACAACAAAAACATGCAAAGTTTCTAAGCACTATGTTTATGTAAAACTTTCATTAACTATTTTAACAAAAGATACTCGTATGTCCCTTCTTTCGACATAAAGAGCATATTCAAGATCCTCATTCATTAAATCCTAGTGAGCTTTGGCATCACTGCTAGAAATTTAATGACATGGGTAAGCAACACCTTTGCTAATTACATCTTATGTAACTATTGTTAGTTGGGTATGAAATCATGTAATGAATGCCTCCATCAACTTGACTCTTGGCCAGGTCAACCCACCCCGAGGGCTCACATGAGGGAGGGAGCACTTCCCGATTCCGAGTGCCAATTAAGAAACCTAGCCTCATGTGTGTTTTCCTTAGACACCAATTGTCTTGTATCCGTTCCTTCAAAACTGAAATAAAAAACCCAACCACTTATGTCCTCAATCCCAAAACCATTTTGATAGCTCAATTAAATTAACCATTGTAATGCGTGATGTGTCCGACACAACCCTATCATCTATTAAGATAGCCATTGATACACTGCTTTGGCAGTCATATGAATAACGATATAAATTCTTGATAGGTGCTACATATGGATGGACAAAAGATTTAAAATTTTAACTAGAGGGTTGTTAACTATCTACTATGAACATGACATCACATGCAATGAGTATCATAAAAATAGCAGGGATTAAAACACATTCACATGTAATCAAATTAAGATGTGAAATAGTATGGCCCTTAGCATAAAGATCTCCATCATCATGCTTCCCTGTTCACCGAGCCATCTTGATTTGATGCCACCGTCTTCATCATTGTAGATGCAACTCCTTACAACTTTGATAATGAAATTTACAAGTGGATTTCAAACATCACAAGTCGACACGCAGGTCGTTATACAATTTATATTGAAATAGCCTTATGACTTGACACAGCACGTAGGCTATGTAAAATCACATGCATTACATACACATAGGCCATACTATTCACACAATTGCCTGCAAAAATGAGTTAAACAAAAACAGCGTTTCTACGGCACGATATGCTCTCAAAACATTAACGGGGTCAAAGGGGTAGTGCCCTTTGTGGAATCGAGGGCAGCGCCATTGAGTTCAAGGGCGATTCTCGCCAAATTTTTTAAGCATGTCTTACGCCATGCAAACGCCATGAAAATTGCCTTGGATCAATTAAATTAACCCAATCCGACTTAGTCTGATTGGCTTGGTGTAACATCCCAAAAATTTAATAAAATGAAAATAAATAATTTAAGTTTGAATATTATTAATTCTGAGTTTCTCGGCATTATTGAATTTTATTTGGATTTCTTTGGAATTATTCTTTGTATGAGAAATTCAACAAATGGAAATAAAGAATGAAAAAGAGGAAAAGGCAAAAATGTAAAAAGTAAAAATTTAGAAAATTGCCATGAGAACCCTGATCATTGAATTTAATCATTTTAACCAGCAATTGAAATTTTATGCATAAAGAAATGAAGAGATAAAATGAAAAGACAACTTTTAAATCAAAACAATGCATTGTCAGAATTTATAAAATATTTTGGAATCACAAATGAATCTTTAAAATTATCATGAAAATATCAATGCCATTTATACCTCTGGTAAAAATATTATAAATTAATAATGTCATTTAGGACTTTTCCAAATTTAAAAATAGAAACTTTAAAAATCTAGAAATTTCAATGTCATAATTTATATAAAATAAAGGAACAATATTTTGGCTTGAATATTTTACATAAACATTTTGAGATCAAATCCATTTGAAAAACAAAATTTCAAAAATAATAGACTTTAATTGATCTCAATCAAAAATTAAAATCCAAAACAAGAAATTAGAGTAGTCACTGTTGAAGGAATATTAATAATTTTTTGGTAACTTATTTTAACCTCAAAATTTTACCAGACATCAAAATATATTCAGAGACCATAGTAAAAAAGTTTGGAAATTTTCTACTTCCATTTCATAGCCCAATAAAATCAGAGACTAGAAGCATCCAAACCGGGACCATTTCGTTTTGGCACTAACCTCACTGACCGGTGGACCCTGACCCCACTCGTCAGCACCTTCTTCCTCCTGTTCTTGCGACCGAGCGAAACACTCCGAGTCCAGCGCAGCCAATCAAGCTCAGTTTCATTGAATCTCTCCGAGTCGTCGCGTCACCAGCGTCTGCGTCGCCCTGCTTCAGCCACGACGCACCTCTCGCGAATCTTCAGCCGTCCATGCCTTCTTCTGTGCAGCCGTGTCCTATCTCACCGAGGGAACAACCAAGACCAAGCTTACCTGAGGCCGGCTCATCTGCTTAGTCTCTTAGCCATACATTGCACCCCTGTGATCACCGAAGCAGCGATCAGCTTTCCCCTTTATTCCTTCTTCCTCTCCCAGCCTGCACGCATGAAACCTCTGCATTTTTCCGCCATGACTGCAAGCCCAGAAGCTCAAAATCCCATCGCAATTCTTGTGATTCAGCCAACCATTCTCAAATCCGTTTAAGTTAGAGCATCACCAGGCCTCAAGCATCAAAACCCCTCAACAATTTCGTGAGCTCTCCATGCAAGAAGTTCTTTCTTTGCCGTCGCCCTTCTTCCTCATCTCCGGTCGCTCGGTGGCAGCCCACACCGAAGTTCCTCCGGCAGAACTAACCGCAGAAATGGACTCCTGGTGGCCCGTGGATGCTCAAACCGTAACCCATTCAAGCCGAGCTGCTTTCGTTTCCATCCCCGATGAGCCGCCATTAGTGCCGCCACTTGAAACTCGGGTGTGCACTTCTCTGGTAACTCTTCCGCCAAATTAGTTCCTTCTCCGGATGCGCCTCGTCGAGCTTGACCTTTCCCCGCAGTCGCCTTCGCCGGAAGACCGCCGGAGTGCCGTCGCCATTCAACCCAAGCCGGCCCCCTGTTCTCTGCCTCTGGGCGATGGGGCCAGGGAGTCAGCAGCCTTAGGTGAAAGAAGAACAAAACCAAAAGACGCTTTCTCTATTGGTAAAGCGTATTCTTAATTTTGCATTCAATTTCTTGGCGGAATACATTCAATTATTAATAACTTGTGCATTTTTAGTTAGAAACCAGTGAAATAAATGTATATATTTACCTAAAATCGAAAAGGTTCTAGATATACAAAATATTAAATTCTTGAACTACAAAACAATTATTTGAATTAAACTTTGATTATAACCTCATTATGGTCTTCATATTAAATCTATGGCCAATAAGACATAAAACAATAAAATAAATTTTTATCTGATGATAAGACCAAGATGAATTCAAATATACAAAAATATTCAATTCTTGAATCATAGAACAATTATTAAAGTCAAGAATAGAATAAACACTATTATGAACATTATGGCACACATGAAGAATATAACTCCTAAAATCATAAAATAAATTTGAATGTACTTCTGGAATTATGAGAAGCTCAGATATGCCAGAACATATAACTTTTGATCTGTGTTTAAATTGCTTACTATGCAATTATTAATAAGCCTTAATATGACCATTTATAAGAGTAAGTGCATAATAGCTCATAAAATAGTAAGAATACCTTGAATAGGTTCCTGGAATGAATAGAGAACCAATTATGTAAAAATATTTAAAGTGAAACTTATCTTGCATTCTTTGATGCAAGAAAGTGCAAACAACAACAGCAAATAAATATATAATCCATCGCAATTAAAGCTAAAAAAATGCCAAACTAACTTTAAAACATTTCTACGATTGTTTACTATTAATACCTGAAAAATGAGTAAAGAATCATGTATAGTTTAGTCGCAAACTTAAAATGAAACTTGATCCGATTCAACGTTAACCTTGTGATCGTTTAGACTATTTCATCGGTTACTAAAATAACCCATCTAAATGCAAAAATCAGTCAAACTAGTTTAGTAACACTCTACAAAGTTTGTGCTACCATATTCTACAAAAACATCTTAATTACAATATGCTTTCCATTTAAATCAAGCTAGTTCAAAACCCCTAATCGTTAATCGTGCGATTCACTTTTTGGCCGATTCCATGAATAGTAAGCTTTAGTTGCCACAGAAGCTTTTTGGTCAAAGTGTATAATATCTTGTCCAAACCTTAAAACTTGTGTAACTAGTTTAGTAGTGTTCTTTAAAGTGTAGACTACCCTATTACGAAAAGATAATCTCACTTCACCATGATTTGCATATTAATCTTGTTAACTTAATAACCCTAAGTGTTCACATTCCTAAAGACCGTAATATGAATGAATGAACTTTGAGTATGAATAAGAAATCAATGATTAAGACATTTGTATCACCAGAACCTTCTCAAATATCATTTAAATTAGGCCAGTAGCCTAAATCAGTAGATTTAACTTGCGTAAAACTAATTCTGTGCAAAGTCAACCAAAGGCGAAGAAGTATTCATTCATAATATAATATGATCATTTAAGCTTTTTCATTAACTCAAGAAGCACTCATCTTGTCGGTGTTTGAGGGCAAGCAAGTAAATTTGTAGGTCTAGAGGCTACGCTCCCCGCTCCTTGAATGGTTAGACCGAAAGAAAGGAGGTCCAAGATTTATCTTGGTTCGGGCGAACGTCCCTACTCCATCCGTGAGGTGGTGGGTGTTATTGATTCGGTGTATCTGCTGTGTTACAAGCGAGGGCTGAGCTCGGCTCGAGCACCTTGTGCATGAGGGTTCTTGGGGGCAGGCCGCGAGTGTAGTTCGGGAGTTCTATGTTCGATCGCCTATATCCCGCCCGCTCAGAAGGGCCATGCCCTCCTTATATAGCTGGGGGAGGCGGTTCTGTGGAGGTTACACGGAGTGTGTAAAGGGAAAAAAATGGATGGGGCTCCTCGCCTAGGAGTCCGGTCTTTTGCCTCGGTGCTCAGTTCTTTGGACTTGACCTTTGACGGGTAGGTGCACGCCCCTGTGTTGGAGTTGGTGGGCCGCAGGCGACGGCTCGGTCCGTTCCTCCGGAAGCGGCGTGCACATTTCTCTGCTTGAAGGTCAAGTCTTGGCGTCGGCGTCGGCCTTGGGAACCGTCTTGGGAAGGTGCGTAGCGTCCCGTCCCTGCTCGATCGTGACGAACTGCCGCATCAGCCAGTTTAGGTGACCAGCGGAGGCCGGTCTCTGACGATTTGACGTCTGCTTCTCGGTGAAGATGATCCAAGCTTGTTCGGGGCTGCCGATCGGTCCGACCCATTGGTCGGGCCAACCCTGGGTCGTCGTTGCCGTAGTTCGTGGGGCGCCGGTCCTGTAGCGCTTGGTCGGACTGCTTTCTGGGGTTGGCTTGGTCGGGAACCGAGCGCCCTCATGTGGGCTGGTTGGTCGGCCTTCCAGCTGCTGTGAGTGCTGCTCGGAGGGCGTCCGACTTATTGCGTCGGTCGGGCCCCCCTTCGGGGCTGGATTGGTCAGAAGTCGTGGGCCTCCGAGCAGGGCTTCTTGTTTGAGGCTCAGGCGCGGTGGTGGCCCATATGCTTCTCCTGGGCCGCTGGGGATACCCATGCCCTGGGTATTCGTCAATAGCCCCCGAGCCCCCGAGCGGATCGGAGAGCCGGTCGGGGTTTACTGCTCAACGGATCTGATCGAGCATCTTTGCTTTGATATGGCGGATCTCTGCGCCTTAGGCTGATCGGCCGGTTTCGCGATTTCGGTGCGCCGGTCGAGTTTGGTCGGTTTGCCAGTGCGTGGCGATCCGGTGGATGGAGCCCCAGCGGATCGGAGAGCCGGTCGGGGTTTACCTTCTTGAGCGGCAGCTCGGTTGGTGGACTCGAGCTCTGGTGAAATCGCCTAAAATACACGCAAGTGCATCGGTTGGACGGAGGTGGCCTCCTCGATTCTTGGTGTCCGACCAAACGGGTTGATCGCCAATGCGGTCTTGTGGCGCATCCGGTGGGCCAGAACCCCGAGCCCTGGCGGTCGAGAGCTGGTCGGGTTTACCTCGTGTGGAGGCATCCATTTTGCGTCGTGGTCGATGTACCGCAAGGTCGGTGTTGCGCCAGAAATAGATAGAGGCGCCCGTCCTAGGCTTTCGTTGAGCGAGGGCGGTGGCGGCATTTCCCACGAATACGCCCCGTCCGCAGGTGTGGGACCTGGAGGGGGTGAGCTTGCGCGCGTTTGCCACGCGTTGGCTTGAACGCCGTGCTCGTGCGAGCTAATAGCGGGTTTGTCCGAGTGGGCCTGGCGGCTTCGAAGAAGAACCGTTCGGCGGGCGTTATCCGTGGCGGGCGTCCGACCCTCTGGGGCGACCCGCGAGAACCTTTCTTTACTCGATCCGTGTCGGACCCGTGTCGTCCGCCGACACAGCGGCTGGCTGGCTGCCACCCGTCGACGGGCTCCGCGGGTGAGTGTGAAGTATGGTCTCGAACACGATTAAAGGTGATTGGGTCGTCCGCCGACCCAACTAGAGGCCCACTGGGAGCTCACCTTATCCTCATCCCTCGCTCGATTTTTCGCTCGGGGCGGTGCATGCATCCACTTGGTGGCTGGGCGTTCGGAGCCCACAACACTTGGTCGAGCCCCGAGCATAAGTTGGTGAGCCCTTTCGTGGCTTCCGGGACCGTAGCGGCCTTGGCGTGTTTTTCTTCTGTTGCAAGGCAGCTCTTCAAGTCTGGGAACGAGGCTCGAGGAGCCGTGCGCCACTCTGCCCGATGCGAGGCCTTCGCTTTGGCTGGCTGTCTGTCGAGAATTAACGAGGGCAATCAAGAATCGAGGCGGCGTACCGTTGAACCATCGCGACGGTCGGGGGAGCGAATCGCACGCCGTTTCTCTTCGCGATATCGTCTGTTCGGTCGACGTCTGTCCGGCCGATGGGCGTTGCGCTTCTTATAAAAAGGGGGGAACCACTGGTCGGATTCCTCCGTGTTGTCCTGTTTTTCACTGCGAAAGAAAGAAAGATGAGGGCGACCGTGAGGGAAACCAAAAAACCTAGGAGGGGGATTCATCACCTCAGCCCCTTTTCCGCTCGTCGGTCCTGCTCATTCGGAGATGTCGTGGCCGGAGTGCTCCGCTCTCGATGCTCGTGTGCTTGGCCTGGCGAAGAAGCGGTTCCTTCCCCCGCGCGACGTGTCTCGGTGGAGGGTGCCGACGGGAGCCGCGGCTCCGGAGCCCGGCGACGGCGAGATCGTCGTACCCTCGTCCTTCTTCGAGCGCGGGTTCGGCCTCCCCCTCCACTCATTTGTTCGCGGGCTTCTTCACTTTTACAAGGTGGAGGCGCACCATCTGAATCCCACGGCGTCTTTGCATCGCGATCTTCATCCTTATTTGTCGAGAGCCTTTCTGGGGATCGAGCCCCATTGGGCCCTCTGGAGGTACTTCTTCCATATGCGGCCGCTGAAGGGAAAGTCGGCGGTAGGGGTGGGCAAATTTTAACCGAAACAGAAAAACCGAACCGAACCGAACCGAATTAACCGAAAATTTTGGTTTTTTCGGTTTTCGGTTCGGTTTTGATTTTGCCTTTATTCGGGTTTCGGTTTTCGGTTCGATTTTGAACTTTTGGAAACCGAATAAGCCGTATTACCGAAACATCGCTGTTTGTTCGGAGGAAACCGGTCGGCAGTCGTTCCATTCCCCATGACCCATCCAAATTTCCCACTCCTCCACTCGCCCATCCCATCCGATTCGGCGATCCATGATTCCGTTCCCCATTTCCCTCCCAATTCTCATTCGGTCATTCCGTTCCCCATTTCCCCCCCAATTCCATTCCCCATTGCCCATTTCCCTCCCGTTTCCCCAATCCGCATTGTTCGATCGAGGAAGAGCCGGCGAGGTCGGCGTCGCGAAGACGTGAAGAGCGCTTGCTCCGCCGGGCAAGTCGCGCTCGGGGTGAAGCGAAGTTCGCTCGAGCCGACTTCGTCGAGGCGCCGTCCTCGAACACGAGGCGACCTCCGGCCGTGAATCGTGGGCTCGTGGCTTGTCGATGATCTTTGCGCCGCGCGAGTACTCCGCCGTCGCTCTCCCACATCGTCGTTGCAGGCGTGCTTCACCAGGGTTGTCTTGCCCATCTTCTTGTCTTGCCAGGGGATGTGGGGGAAGGAGCGGGAGAGGAGGACCGCCAGGGCCAGGAGCTCCACACGCCCGCCTCGTCACCGTCGTCGGGACACACGCCTCGTCACCGTCGTCACCGTGGGCGCGCACCGCGACGGCCATGGCCCATGGGGCGCAGCTGGGCGTAGAATGTAGGCGTGTGGGAAGCAAGAGGAGAGTGCGAGTGTTTGTCTGCATGAGCCGCTGAGAGTGCGAGTGTTTGTGATTGTGAATACCAGCTGATTCGGTTAACCAAATAACCGAAATAACCGAACCGAATTAATTCGGTTAATTCGGTTCGGTTTTTACGGCTATTCGGTTCGGTTTCGGTTTTCAGAACTCAAAAACCGAATTTTTCAAAAACCGAATATACCGAACCGAACAAACCGAATAAACCGAATGCCTAGGCCTAGTCGGCGGCAGGCGCACTGTTGGCACCGATCGGCGGCGCCGCCATCCAGCTTCGGTCTAACCGGGCATCGGAGTACATCGACATGAAGCTGCCCACGTCGAACCGAGGATGGCACTCCGAATGGTTCTATATTCAGAACGCAGGGGACATCGCCCCGGCCTTCACCGGGAGACGACCTGAGGCGACGCCCGAATGGAACCGGTCGGCAGACGCGAAGGAGAAGAGGAAGATGGAGGTGATCCTCGGCGACTTGCGGCTCAAGAGCGAGGCTGACGGGTGACGCTGTCGTCCAGTGCATTCATGGCGAGGCGCATACAACCCCCTCATGGGCGAGGCCTCACCCAATGTTCGAGTATGTGGGAGCATCGACCCCATGAGGATGGGCGTTCGGACCTCCCCTCGTCGGAGGTAGAGGCTCGGGTGACCAGTGTCTGTCGTGAGGGCCACGGTGGCGACAAGCGGCGCTCCCGAGCCCTTCTCGTGAAGCCCCCAAATTTGGTAATTGGGTGGCTCCCCTACTTCTCCCTGCGTCCCTTGTCTTAATTCCTTGCGTTTTGACCCGAATAGAGTTCCCACCCCTTTCAGGGCCTACTTGGAGCATCCTCCCGGGCGTGGCTGCCGGGGGAGAAGGAGATGAGGGCGGTGGCCCGCCAAAAGGCCGAGCTGCAGGAGTCCGCTCGGAAAGAGCGCAGGGAGAGCAGGAGGAAGGAGAAGAGGGAGACTCGCTTGGCCATGGCCGCGCGCGGCGAGGATGTGTCAGAGTCGACCGCCCTCTCCTCGGTCGGCACGAGTCGTCTTCGGATGGCCAGAGATCCCGATGATCCACTCTGGCGTCGATTTGGTGTCGTCGGCGGCGATCTGCTGGAGGGCGTTGATACGGAAGTCACCGTTGCGGCGCCCCACGCAAGAACACCTCCAGCGGAGGTGCCCCCGGAAGGAGGGAGAGACGGCTCTCCTTCGCCAGGGAGACCGGCGAAGAGAGCGCGGTTGTTCAGCACCCGCTCGATGCGGTTAGTTTTGTTTCTTTTGTCATTCGCGCCGATTCCGCTTGAGCTGCTTCTGATCGGCTCGTGCTCTTAGGGATTTCGCGGGGGAGAGCCTGACGGAGGTGGCGGAATTGCCATCATCGGGACCGACGTCGCCACTCCCGTTGGCAGAAGCTGGGGATACGCCATCCGGGCCAGGCAAATGGCGGAGGCTGCGGCGTTGGTCGTGCCCGCAGCGGCTGACGTAACGGCAGTTGCGCCAGTGGTTGTGCCGGAATCGACCGTGGAGTCGGCACGCCACGAAGCCCGGGCGACCGTCAGCGGCTCGCCGTCAGGATCGGGGGCCGATGATGGCGGAGCGAACCTTGCGCCGCCGGTCGCTGAAGTGCTGCCGATCCTGGCACTGGAAGCCTTGCCGCCATCGCCACCGAGGGGGCGGCTAGGAGAGGAGCCGCAGGCGGCGGTGGCGGTGGTCGCCGATTCGCCGTCGGTGGTGTCAGAGGTCTCGCCGTCGGTGCGGGCTGCCGGGACGACCACGAGGGGACCCCTTCAGTCGCCACCGTCCATCTTAGTCTGGGCGGGCAGCGACCCACCGGCGAGGCATCGTTCATCTTTGGATGACAGGCGGAGCTTGGGAGTGGGAATCCTGCAGGGAGGGCTCCCAATGAGCCAAGAGCGAGATCTGAAGATCGGGTGAGCTGGGTCGCTCCTCGAGTCCTCCGTGAGTCTTTGGGCCGCCGTCACCGGAGGGTTGACTGGCCGCGTGGTAAGTTGTGTTCAAAATTTCCCGCCCTTCAATTCGTTGGGTCTCGTAGTGATCTTGCCGGGTTCTGTTGCGTCTGTGAGGCCTTCGAGGGTAAGTCGAGTTCCTCCATCGCCGCACGGCGCGAGGGCGGTCGCGAGAAGGATCGCGACCAAGCGGGCTCCAGTGCATGAGGCTCGGGAAGCCATGGTCTTGTGAAAGATCGGGCGGCAGAAGAAGCCACGGGCGATGAACGAGATGGCCGATAGCTTGGAGGAGGAGCGCCGATCGGGTCGGTCCACGGGGCGAGGTATCGGCCGAGTCCTCCTAGCGGAGGCCAATAGCGCCAAGGTCGCTGCCCGAGCGGAAGCAAAGTGCGTAAAAGCTCGAGGAGGATGCTCAGGCCAAGCTCACCGCCATGACTGGAGTCGTCGCCGGTAAGATGTTGTTATTCGGGTTGACTTGGGAGGTGCCGTCATCGGCGCTTTTAACTTCGCCGATCTTGAGTTGCGAAGAGATTCAGCCGGGATTCGCGGGCGCGGCGATTGGCGGTGGAGGAGCGTGATGCGGCGGTCACGGCGGAGGCGGTGGCTCAGTCGGCGCGAAAAGAGGCAGAGGGCGACCGGGCCGAACTGGTCGCCGAGTTGGCGACCTTGGGGAGGGTAGGCCGGGCCGTCTGCAACCGATTGCTCGGGGCTGTGCGGGGCACAAGTTTGCTCGCGACCGAGTTGGCTCGTGTGCCGGAGCACGTCGAGAAGTCGGTGAAGACGAGTGCTGCCCTGGGAGCCACTTCTGCGCTTGTTAACGCCATGTCCTTCTACAATGGTATTAACCTGGACAACGTTAGCAGCGGGATCGCCAGGAACCGGACCGACGAGGAGGTCCAGCGCTCCAAGCCGAGCCCCATGCCCGAGTGATCGCTGATCGGATATCGCCGCAGAGCGTCCTCCACGGGGATTACGAATAATGTTAGACATTATTATTTTTGCAAAATGTAAAGAACTTTGATATGTAATGAATCGGGGTTCGTTTTTGTGTTTATTCGCGAGTTTGAGCTGTTCCTTCGTTCGAAACCGTGAGTCTCGAAACTGTTCCTTCGCATTGAAACAATAGCCCCGAAACATGGGGTTTTTCGGCGAGGCGTGTTCGATTTTCCGAAGGGAGCGCGAAGGAGGTGCTAACGAACCCTGAGGTCGAAAGGTGTCTATTCATGTTTCATGCAGGGGAGGAGTGGCTCCGACTGACTTGTGGCTTCGCACCGCGCGGGTAACCCCTTGCCGCGGAGTGCTACTTCGAAACCTTAGCCCGTGGGCGTGGGCCGTAGCGCTTGGGTCGGACGGGTTACCGCTAGGAAGTCGAGTGGTCGATCGGACGCCGACCGTATGAATATGAATGACGTTGAAAACAAAAGCATTCATTCACGTTTTTAGCGGAGAGGATGCCCCGTGACTTGTGGCTCATACCGACGGTAGCTCATTGCTACCGTGAAGCGCCACTTTGAAACGATGGCAGCAAGGCGTAGGCGCGCGCTTGGGTCGAGACGGAGTTACCCTTACCCGCTAGGAAGCCGAGTGGTCGGTCGGGTCGCCGACCCGTATGAATGTGAATGACATTGCTCCTGAGCCCTCGAGCAATGCGTGGCGACCAGGTTGTGGTCAGTACGTATTCTTTGGTCCTTCAATGTCGTAAGGAGACCAAGAGTCAAGAGACTTATCTCTTTGGGTCGGTCGTCGTGCGGCTCGCTAGCGCCTGGTGCGGATTCCGAGGTTGTCCGTATGACTGACTCTGCACGAAGCGGCGCCCTCTTACGCTCGTGTCGCTTCGCCGCATTTAATGTGGAGTGGAATTTTAATGCCGTCGGCGTCGGTATGACGGACGGTGGGCGTGTCGGGAGTTCGTGGGCGCCCGGCGATGGTGGTTTTGGTGCGTGAATCCGCCCTTATAAATCTGTAGCCAGGGGTAGTGGTAACTCACACCCATTGACGCTGCGTTCCTTGCCTTCTTCGTCTTCAAGCGCTTCTTGAGGAGCTTCTGCGAAACTATGGCGGCGGTGGCGGCAACGAAGTCGAAACAGTGGCGGGCGGACCGGTCCGCCCCAAAAACCTCGGACGGAAGGGGCTCTTCGGTGCGGCGAGGTGGGCTCGACCGCCTCACCGAGATTCTTCATCTGGAATCCTCGCCCCGGGTAGATCCCCTTCTAGTTGTTTTGGTGAGATGCTGGGGTTGCCGAGTTGACGCCCGTTTTCGATCTTTGCTTCCCTTGGTCTGATCGGCCGGTCTGGTGACAAGCGCCACGGGTAGTGCTCGGCACCCCCAGCAGCGAGGAAGTGGCTCTTGAGGGACGGGCGCGAGCAAGGTGGACCTTATTTGGTCTTGATCGCCGACTGTGTCCCAGTGGGGTCCTCTGCCGCCCTTAAGCGCAGGTGGCAACAGCGAGTCGGGTCCAGTCCGCCGAAAACGAGGCGGCTTCGGTGGCGCGTCTTGAGGCCAGGCCGAGGCGAGATAACCTCAGCTGCGTGAGCATTCGACTCCACGCTGGGTTCTCCTCTCCATGCTCCGCCACCTTCAGAGCATGGGCGGGGCTGAGGCCACTCGGGGTGAGCTGAACGAACCGGTTCAGCCCATCGTGGCGCAGTACGCCCTCGGGCTCACCCGAGCGGCCGAGGCATTGGAGGGCCTGCCCCAGGCTCTCCGGGAACGCCCGCCGTGAGGGCGGAGGTCGCCGCCTCGACGGCGGAGTGCGTCTTTGGCGTCTTTGCGCCACGCCAGTCGGCTCTTCGAATCAAGCGGCTACCGTCTCACGGATCTGGTGGCCCGGCCAGCGCGCTGAATGGAGGCGGCGGAGATGGTGGCGGGCAGCAGCACTGGAGGTTTCGACGACGAGCAAGGCGGCGGCGAGACTCGGGGATGGCGGCGAGGACAGCGCCTTCTTCGCCCCGACCATTAGGAGGCATTGCGCTTCGCTCTGAACTTCGCCGTCGCGTGGTGTGATATCTCGATAAGGGAAGCCTCCTTCCGCCTTCGCGCTCCGACCCGCCGTTTTGCAGACTTTTGCACTCTTTCCTGCTTTAGGGTTAGCATACACTGTGTACCTTTGGTGTTTGCTCGTTTGCAATGTACGCCTCGTCCTTTTGATGAAATACAATGCGTCTTTCAGAAGCTTGGTTGCACTCAATATTTCAGCCTTCTTCTTTCCTTGCCGAACGCTTGCTCATTGTTGATCGTCCGCGAAATCCCTTTGTTGACCATCTGCGGGTTGTCCATATGGAGTCCGCCTCGTCTCGCGGATCACTACTTTGGAGGTCGTAGTCAAGAAAAACTGCCGGAGTTTTTACAGGATGTAGGCCGTAGTATCCGGGTTGAAGTGGTCCCTTCGAGGGGAGGTCCCTTGGTTGGTTTGGGCGCTGCACAACGAAATCATGTAGACTAGAAGCCCCCCGAACGGGTTCGCGCCGTTCGGGCTCGGCAGGCTAATTGGGACGTGCGGACAGGAGGTAAGTCTCAGGGAAAAAATCGCCTGAGTTTTTCGATATTCCAAGCATTTGAAACAACGTTGCCATCAGCGTCTTTGAGTCGATAGGTGCCGGGCCGGATTACCTCCACAACGGTGAAGGGGCCTTCCCACGGGGGCGAAAGTTTGTGCCTGCCAACGTTGGACTGGACTTGGCGCAAGACCAAGTCGCCTACGTTGAAGGCTCGGCCGCGGATCTGGCGACTCTGATATCGCCGCAGCGTTTGCTGATACTTGGCCGATCGGAGGACGGCGACATCGCGCCGCTCGAGCGGTAGTCGACGGCGTCTTCTTGAAGTCGAGCCCCGGCGTTGTCGAGGTTTGCGCCTCGGGCCAGATACTCTAGGTCGGTCGGCGGATCGCCCGGCGCCAACACCGGGAAGAACGGCGTAAATCCGGTCGGCCGGGTTGGTGTGGTCGCGAAGACTTCAAGGGCGGAGGCGGCTCGGTGCCCATCGTCCCCGAGACTTCTTCAGCGATTGAAGATTCGTGGCTTGAGCCCTGGAGGATCATGCCGTTAAGCCCTCGGCACGCCATTGGTGCCGGGTGGGCCACAGCCGCCCAGTCGACGCGAATGTTGAAGTCATCGCAGAACTCGAAATTCCTTCCCCGTAAACTGCGTACCGTTGTCGGTGATGATGGAGTTCGGGACCCGAACCGTGAAGCGATGCAGCGGAAGAAGTCGGCGCTTAGCGGACGTGATGGAAGCGACGGTTTCGCCTCTATCCACTTGGTAAACTTGTCCACCGCGACAAGAGGTGTGTGAAGCCCGGCGCCTTTTGAAAAGGTCGGCGGATCAAGTCCCCGGACATGACGGCCATGTGATGGGGATCGTCTCGGAGGGCTTGGGGTGGAAGAGTGTGTCTGTCGGGCAAAAGAATTGGCACCCTTCAGCAGTCACGAACAATCTGCTCGGCATCGGCCACGGCGGTCGGCGGTAGAAACCTTGACGAGCTTTACCCACGAGGACAGCGGTCTTTGCATGATGACCGCACACCCGCCAGTAGATGTCGGCGATAATTCCTTGTCTTGATCGGTCGGGATGCGCCACGGAGGACCCCGAGGACTCCTCTTGTAAAGGTCTTAGCCCACGGAGACGAAAAGACTTCGCCGCTTCGTAGGCGGCGCCCTTAGTCGGATCAGGGAAGCGACCCGTTAAATCAGCTTCGACGAAGGGCTTCCTCCAGTTGGATTCAGTCGTCATCACGTCTTGGCGACACAGGCGCGTCGCGACCAATTGACCGAGAGTTGGCACAGGCGAGCAAAGCGGGCGACCGCCGCTCGTCCGGGTCGGGTCTGACGGATGGTAGTGGAGATCGTGGGCAAAGATCCGGTCGGGACCGGTCCCTTGCCAGCGAGGTTGGCGAGGTAGTCGGCCTCGCCGTTAAGCGTCGGTAGGCCGTGGTGGAGCTCAAACCCTTGAACTTCTCTTCAAGCTTATGCACTTCTGGCGATCTGACGCCATGCGGGATCTCGAGGCTCGAGGCCTTCATGACTGGTCGACCACCACTTGGAATCGTCAGATACGTAAAGCCACCGCCGCCGAGGTCGGCGGCGATCCGGAGACCGTTGATGAGGGCTTGCTGGCGACGTTATTCAGAAGGTCGAAGAGCAATCGGACGGCATATTGGAGTTTGTTGCCGAGTGGGGAAGCGATAACGCGATTCGCACCGCTCCATTCTTGGTGTAGGATCCGTCAAGTACATCGTCCAATACTCGGGTCTTCAAGCCTTTGGGGTGCACGGCCTCGGTCCATTCGAGCAACGAAGTCGCAAGGGCTTGCGACTTAATCGCCGTCCCCGGGACGAATGAAATGTCGTGGCCGCTGAGCTCAAGTGCCCACTTGGCCACCCTTCCCGCGTCGCGCGTTGCGGGATGATCTCGCCTAGCGCGGTTGTTACCACGAGACGGGTGTTTGGTGAAGTAGTGGATCGCTTTCCTCTTCGCGATTAGCACCGCGTAGAGTAACTTCTGCACTTGTGAATAGCGGGCTTTGGACTCCGAGAGTACTTCGCTGATGAAGTAGACCGTCGGCTGTACCTTGAGGGCACGGCCTTCTTCCGCCCGCTTCGGCGAAGCGCCAAGGCGCACGACCCTGGGTCGGGCGGCAACGAGAGAACAGAGGCTCGCGCATGGCGTGGCGCGGTCGAGACCGAGGCGATGTCAAGAAGGCCTTGATCGGTCAAGGGCTTCCCGAAGCTTCTGCGTCCAGGCCCAACCGGTCGGATTTTCTGAGCAGTTTATAGAGCGGCATCCCGCTCTCGCCAAGGCGAGACACGAAACGGCTCAAAGCTGCGAGGCAACCCGTTAGCTTTTGGACGCCCTTTAGATCGGCAATCGGGCCCATCTTCATGATCGCTGAGATCTTTACCGGGTTAGCTTCGATGCGCTCAGATATCATGAAGCGAAAGCTTCCTTAGGGACCCCAAGACACACTTCGGGGTTGAGTTTTATCTTGGCCGCCGGAGGTTCGCAAAGTCTCTTCGAGGTCGGCGGCGAGGTCGCCGCCTTTCGATTTTGACGACGATGTCGCCCACATAGACCTCGATGTTACGGCCGATCTGGTCATCGAAACAGGTGTACATGCACCGCTGATATGTAGCACCCGCGTTCTTTAGGCCAAAGGGCATCGTCACGTAACAAAACAAGCCGAAGGGTGTGATAAAAGAAGTCGCGAGCTGGTCGGACTCTTTCATCGGGATCTGGTGATAACCAGAGTAGGCGTCCAGGAAGGAGAGCGATTCACACCCAGCAGTGGAGTCTACGACCTGGTCGATCCGGGGCAAAGGAAAATGGTCCTTGGGACACGCCTTATTCAGGCCCATGTAATCAACACACATCCTCCATTGCTCGGATTTCTTCTTTACAAGAACAGGGTTGGCAAGCCACTCACGGTGGCGTACCTCTTTTATGAACACTGCCTCCAAAAGTTTGGCTACCTCCTCCCCTATGAGCCTGCGCTTTTCTTCGTCGGCGGCAGGATCGTTAGGCCTCGGCCTCATGCCGGATCGGATCGAGGTGTGCTCGGCGACCTTCCTTGGGATGCCCGGCATGTCGGAGGTCTTCCATACGAAGACATCCCGGTTTGCTTGGAGGAAGTCGACGAGCGCGCTTTCCTATTTGGCGGGGAGGGCGGACCCTACCTGCACGGTCTTGGTTGGGTCCTCGGGGTCGACCGCGACCCTCTTCGTGTCCTCGGCGGACTCAAAGGACCCGGGTCCCGACTTGCCAGAGGCAGGGAGGGACTCAGAAGCTTCCCTCCGGTAGTGGTCGAGTTCGGCGGACGCAATGACCGCCGAAGCCAGCTCGCAACTGCTCCGCTCGCAGTTGAAAGCGAGCTGGAAGGATGAGGCCACGGTAATGACGCCCCGCGGCCCTGGAATCTTCAACTTCAGGTAAGTATAGTTGGGGATCGCCATAAACTTAGCGTAACACGGCCTCCCCAGGATGGCGTGGTAGGATCCCGCGAACCCCACAACCTCAAAAGTGAGGTTTTGGTCTTGGAAGTTCTCGGGCCCCCAAAGGTGACGCCAGGCAGTCGACCGCCCAAGGGGTAGGCTTCTTGGCTCGGATGACACCGTGGAAAGGTGCCTTGCTCGGTCGCAGGGTCGAGCGCGGAACTCCCAGGGCGTCGAGCGTCTCACCATACATGATGTTGAGACCGCTACCGCCGTCCATGAGCACCTTTGTGAGGCGCTTCGACCCCACGATGGGATCGACGACGAGCGGGTATCTTCCCGGGTGCGGGATGTGGTCGGGGTGGTCAGTCCGATCAAAGGTGATCGGGGACTCCGACCACGGAGGTACTTCGGGACCGCAGGGGTCACCGTGTGCACCTCGCGGTAGGCAAGCTTCTGCCTCCGCTTGTCAGCGTAGCTCTCTGGGCCACCGAAGATCATGAGGCATCCGTCGGGCTCCGGGAACCCACTCTCGCTTTTCTTCCCGACCTCCGCGCCGGTCGCGCTTTTTCCTTTACCCGTGTGGCTGCGGGGTTTCGGAGAAAGCAACGCCAGACTTCGCAGCGATCCAGATACGTGCTTGACGGGGTACCCGTGGTGCGGACACGGGCTCTCCATCAACTTTTCAAAGTGGTCGGATGCTGCCGCTTTCTTTGCTTGTCGAGGCGGTCGGCGGGCGAAATGTGGTCTCAGCGGCTGTTTTCCCTTCCGCCTCCGTTTGCCGGAGTGGTGGGAAGGAGGGGCAGCTTCGAACCGACTCTCGTTTGGCCTTCCCCTTATCGAAGATGGCCCCCACGGCCTCCTCGCCGGAGGCGTGGTTGGTGGCAATGTCGAGCAGCTCCTTGGTAGTCCTGGGTTTGATGCAGCCCAGCTTGTGGACCAAGGCTCTGCACGTAGTGCCGTAGATGAATGCCCCTACGACGTCGGCGTCGCTGATGTCGGGGAGTTCATTACACTGTTGGGAAAAACGCCTGATATAGTCCCGGAGCGTCTCTCCTGGCTGCTGCTTGCAGCTTTTTAGGTCCCAGGAGTTCCCAGGGCGCTTGTAAGTGCCCTGGAAATTTCCGACGAAGACGTTCTTCAGGTCGGCCCAGTTCCTGATGGTCCCGGTGGGCAGATACTCGAGCCAGGCTCGAGCCGAGTCCGCCAGGTAAATGGGGAGGTACTGAATGATGAAAAGATCATTGGTAGCTCCTCGGCTCAGCGAGCCGTAATCTTCGAAACCAAACACCGGGTTCGCTGCTCCCGTGTATTTGGCGATGTTAATGAGTGCTTTCCGGAAAGGGCGGGAAAATCCGCCCGACGGATCTCCCGCGAGAATGCCTGAGGTCCCGGCCTTCCGGGCTCGGACTTCGGTCGCCAGCGGCCGCCACTGTCTGCGACCTGCGAGCGGGTCGTGACGGCGATCGCCTTTTTCGTGCGTCGAGGGTGTCGCGGTAATCGTGGCGCTGCCCGAGGCGCTGACGTGCCGGAGTGTAGGAGGCCTGGGGCTGCTCCAACTGCGGTGCGGTTTTTGCCGGCTCGCGGCGAGTCTGGCTCTGGCGGCCCGAATGAGACCTCGAGCGTTGAGTGCCAGGGGCCGGCGCATGCTGTACGGCAGCGTGCTCTACCAGCTCCCGGAGGTGCTGGTAGGTAGCCCTGGCCTCGGGCTCGTTCGGCTCGGGGATGCCGCGGAGTAGCATCGCGGCCGCGGCGAAGTTTTGGCTAGGAAGGGGAACACGGGCAGCGACAAACTCGCCGCCGGTTGTTCTTTGACTGCGCCAGGCCACCGGTGCCTGTGGGGGCACGAGCTGGCTCGGCCCCGACGGGTCGACCGCTTTGCTTCTTGAGTCGGCCGCCAGAACTCTAGCTCCGTTCTTTGGAAGCTTCGTCATGGTGGGCCTGAAGAGACCCAAGCTGGTCGTGCTGACGCCCCGCCTCTGGCGCTTCGGAGTGCCGGTGGCGGGCTTCTTGGCTCGGGGAAGTAGCGGCCGACTGATTAGCTATGTCGGCCACGTTGCATTCGCGGGGGTACGGTTCCTCCGAAGCCTGCCCCACGTCAGAGCCAGAGTCGCTGTCGGCAGAACTCTCCAATATTTCATGGATAGAGGCTGGCGCGTAGCCAGTCATCACCACGAAACGCAGGCCTGTCGTGCTGCTCCCGGCGACGGCGGTGCCGCGCGCGATGAATGTCGGTCTTGAAGACAACGCGGGAGCCTCGAGCCAGAGGTCGTCGAGGGCGTAGGTGGCGAGGTCCAGGCGTCCAGCAAAGGCCTGGTTCTGGGGCGTGGCAGGAGAAAGGCCAAGCTCTCCTGCTGAGGTGGCGACGAAGTCGAGAGAACCAAACGACTGGCTCCCGGCGCGAAAGCCGCTTATCGCCGTGGAGAAGGCCATCAAGGAGACAAAATGGGAATCCGGAGATGCTGATGACGCACGAGCCCCTACCGCACGCCAACCGCTGTTTGAGGAACCGCAAGTAAATTTGTAGGTCTAGAGGGGCTACGCGCTCCCGCTTCCTTGAATGGTTAGGACCGAAAGAAAGGAGGTCCAAGATTTATACCGGTTCGCGTAACGCCCCTACTCGAAATCCGTGAGGTGGTCGGGTGTTATTGATTCTGGTGTATCCGCCGTGTTACAAGCGAGGGCTGAGCTCGGGCTCAGAGCACCTTGTGCACAGGGGTTGCCGGGGACGGCTGCGAGTGTAGTTCGGGAGTGCTATGTTCGACTGCCTACATCCTGCCCGCTCCGAAGGGCCATGCCTCCCCTTATATAGCCTGGGGAGGCCGGTTACGCGGAGGTTACACGGGAGTGTGTAAAGGGAAAAAATGGATGGGGCTCCCTACGCCTAGGAGTCCGGTCTTTTGCCTCGGTGTCTGGTTGCTGGACTTGACCTTTGACGGGTAGGTGCACGTCCTGTGTTGGGTTGGTGGAGGCGCAGGGCGACGGCTCGGTCCGTTCTTCGAAACGGCGTGCATCGCTTCTGCTGTGATGTCAGTCGTGGCGACGCCGTCGGCGCCTCGGGAACCGCCTTGGGAAGGTGCGTGGCGTCCGTCCTCGCCGATCGTGATGAATCGCCGCGATCAGCCGGTTTAGGTGACCAGCGGAGGCGGTCTCGACGATTTGTCGCTTCTCGGTGAAGATGATCCGAGCTTGTTCGGGTGCCGATCGGTCCGACCCATTGGTCGGGCTAACCACTGGTCGTCGTCGCTGTCAGAGTTCGTGGGGCGCCGGTCCCGTAGCGCTTTGGTCGGACCGCTACGGGTTGGCTTGGTCGGGAACCGAGCGCCTCATGTGGGCTGGTTGGTCGGCATTCAATTCTTTGTGAGTCTTTGCTTTCGAGGGCGTCCGACTTATTGCGTCGGTCGGGCCCCCCTTCGGGGCTGGATTGGTCGGAAGTCATGGGCCTCCGAGCAGGGCTTCTTGTTTGAGGCTTAGGCGCGGTGGCGGCCCATATGCTTCTCCTGGGCCGCTGGGGATACCCATGCCCTGGGTATTCGTCACATCTAAATCCGAATAATGTAAAGAATAGCCTAGAAATGATCTTTAGGATATAATCTGCAGTAATCTAAGGAAATATTCTTATTTCATCTTGCTTTGACTCTGAATCCTAATAGAGCAAAACTCTTAATTAATAAGGTTGCCAGAATGTATTGTAAATAGTAAATCAATGAACTTTGTAACTAATGATTAATTCTATTTAATCTTAACCAATCTTTGCATCTTGAATTCGTAAAATAAAATTTATAAATTCATAAAAGAGCAACCCTGTTTCTTGTGAAGAGTTTTATTTGTTCATTCTATCTACTTTCTTTTTGCCCTTATTGAAGTTAGTTATTTGCTTTATTTCCGTTGATCGACGCATAGAACCCGACGTCTTTGATCTCCGTCATCGCCATCGTCGGTCGTAATCCTCGTCTTCGTCGTAAACGACAAATAAGCAAGGTAAGCACCCCTTTGATCATATTGATCCCAGTATTTAATTATCTTTGTTTTACTAAACTATTTTATGCATGCATTTACTTTCTGTAAACTTGCTATTTTGTGGTACTGGTAGTTATACCTGTTGTCTTATTAACCTTCTTTGATAATTATGGACATGTGAACCTTGATAACTCTAGATTAAGGATATGCATTGCTTAATGTCGTCATGGGTATATGCGTTCATATTATTCATGCTTAGCCATGCTTTAGAATCAGCAATGTGCCTGATCAGATCAAAATTTGTTTCCTGAAAACATTGGAAATGGCACTATTAGTTGCTGGTAATTTTGATTAAAAACCCAAAATAAAACTATGGTTTGATGCGGGCGATTATTGGCAATAGCCGAGTGTGCTAAAGGAATTGCACGTAGTATAGGGTGGAGTATCGCCCGTGTCGAATTAAGGACCGAACATCGTGTTGTATGATCCAAGAATATCCGTACAAACCACAAGTGCTGGGATGGGGCAGCCTTAAACCGATTAAGTTACCTGGTTTAACTTTGCATTTATGGTAGGCAGGAGCTAGCAGAAGCACTCCAGTTTGGATTGCTTGTGAGGGGCTTCCACACAGTTCGTGTGGGTAATTGCCTGGCCGGTGTAATGGTGTACGCCCTGCCGTGTTCAGAAACGTTGTGTTGGGTGTGGCGTGAAAGGAACCACGCGTTGTGTGAGTGTTTCTGTTTCTACGGCGGGGGTTAACGTCCCGGGCTGGTGTGAAGTTAACCCGTAATGTAAAGGTTTTCGTCATGAATATTACGCCATCGCGCTTACAATGGGATGTGAAGCGTGTAGCAAAAGAAAAGGTCATGTCTTGTGGAGTACAGGTTGTACACCTCTGCGAGTTTAAATCTAATTGATTAGCCGTACCCGCGGTCATGGGTGTCTTGGCGAATTGATGCGAGTTAGAAGTTTTATTATTTTAAAAAGTGTTGGTTCCATTTGTTTTGCAACTATTGCTTTATGTCGAAGGGCTGACATTGATGGATTTCAGGATTGGATGATTCGTCGCTCACGTCATGGAGGACTGTGAGTTTATTTATGCTTTATTTATCTATTATCAATTAAACTTGCTCTTATGAATTCCATTTGCAAATAACTTGATTTACAAATGAAATTCACTTTATAAAAATTAACTGTAGTAGCCTCCTTTGAATTGGCCTGCATTTATGCATTTGCAATAAGTCTTGCGGAGTACGAAAGTACTCACCCTTGCTTAATCTATTATTTATAGGTGGATTAGAATGCGAAGCTTCGAGGTCTGTTTCATCGCAGGTTGCGGGTTCTTCTTTGAAGCGATCTTTTCTAAGGATTTATGCAGTCGGGTTGCTCGGGATTGGATGGGTACACTATAAGGCTTTGCTTCTTTTCTTTGCTATATACTCGAGTTGTAAGACTTATGTGTTTATTTGTTTCTGCGTAATTAATATATTGTATGGTTGTGATTCCAATTGTTGTAAATGTGCGTACTAGCTCTTGATCCAGTGGACTAGTCTGCAAGCACATTAGATTTCCATTTTGGCATCTGTGCTAGGGATGGCAACGAGTCCGTACCTCCGGGTCCAGCCTCCGTGGACCAACCCGAGACAAAATTTGGACCAACCGGACCGAATCGATCCACGGTCCAAACTCGGGACCCAAACCTGGACCGATGGGTACGGACCGAATCGGTACTCGGACCAACGGTGCGGACCGTTATTTGACTCAAGATTATGCAATCAGTATGTTGGTGTCTTTGGGAGCACCGGACTCGTCTGGCTACATCGAGTCACCAGTTTTACTCGTGGGCCACGCGGACCTTTTTCTAGGCCCAACTCACGAGTAGAGCCCAACACACCCAAAAGATTTAGGATTTTTCATGAAGCCCATCCAACTAACCATTCTCAATTTTTTAGTAGTCCACCACACCAGCTGGCCGCCTTGGTAGCGAGGTCATTGCCCCAAGCGAAGATGAGATTAAACGCGCGACGAATCCGCATCTTAAGCTCGCCTCCATGCAGAGCGCCTCCGTCAACTACCGATGTGGGACAAAAGAACACCTCGACATGCTTTTTCCAGTTGGGCGGGCGTCGGAGGGCAAGATGCTTTTCGCTCGCGTCTGTCACGATAGCTCCGGTGCTTCTTATTTGAGTGGATCTGCTTTGAACTTCAAATCGCCATGCATTATTTGCAGGTCTGGTACCCACGGTCCAAAATCGGACCTGACCTGCACCGGACCAGACCGAAATAATATACTGTGGGTCCAAATTTGGACCCGGACCCGGACCCATCGGGTCGGGTACCCGCGGGTACCCGGACCCATGGGTATTTTTGCCATCCCTATCCTGTGCTAAAATGGGGGTCGCTACACTTGGTCCCATATGGTCGCGCTTCGTAAACCCTAGTGGCGGTAACCCGACCGGTAAGGGCAACGTTGTACCATGAACGGACTCACCCAAATCAAGATTAAGTCGGTTTGCACTTTCCTCAAACCCTAAACCAATCGATCTCATCGTCGGCCGCCTCCACCAATTCATCACATGAATCGGCAGAACAAGTAATAGATCCAATCTATTATACTCGCATAGCACATATGCAACATCTAGATCACGAATCTACACGAGATGGCTCTGATACCACTGATGGGTTACACGGTATGCTATGCTAGCACTAAATGAAAATCTACCGCATAAACCAGGAAGCTTCTCACAAGAAGGGGATCATAGATCGTTACCACTAGACGCGCAGAGCAGCGGAAGGAAAGGTCAAAACAGCCGGTTCGATGTAGTGCGCGTCGATGTAGTGGAAGTAGATGATCGTCCACGGATCGACCGTCTCCACCTCGCAAGCCGATCGTCTTCTTGCTGAAGTCGATCGTCCACGAGCAACGTCTCCTCCTTGTCGCGATCGTCCTAATCAACGTCGCAGTCACAGCAACGTCTCTACATAGTCTACACGTACAGGGAGTAATTCCATACGTCGGTGTGCTAGCACCGTGACGCACAGATGGGAGATGACGGCTAGGGTTTTGGTGGAGAGGAGAACTTCGCACTCTTTTGGTTTCCACCCCATCCTTTTATATAGCCTCTTGGTAGACCTCTACATTAGAGTCCGAACATGGTACAAAGCCCACGTCACACGTGACCCATAATTATCTCTTGGGTATAAATCCAACATAATCATCCAACAAAACTAACAATACAGAGGTGGACTTCCATTTCGTTAGAAAACATGTCGCAAGCAAGGCCTTAAATGTTAGGTTCATCTCTTCAGAAGATCAAATCTTAGACGTGTTCATCAAGTTGTTGCCGAAGCCAGGTTTCAGTCGTCATCCGCGTAATCTCAATTGGTTTCGGTCGTCATAAGCGCAATCTCAGTCTGATTTCAGTTTAGTTGCTTAAGCAACATGTAAACCCTTCTATGCGTTGTGCTATAAATATACAACGACCTCAGTTTTTCAACGAGGCGTGCCTTCCTGCCTGTGTTTCATATCTACTCATCTTGGAAATATAGGAATTACATAGGTATAAAAAAGGCGTAAGCTTTTTCAACTGGAAAAAAGCATAAACCTAAAAAAATTTCTAACAATCAAAACCAACCTAAAACGATACCAATTTGGAACGTATATATTAATTGCACATTACCTGCAGAAAGCTCTTTAATTTCTGGTAGCCCACTTCATGCTAATAGATCCCATAACACCAATCAATTAATCTAGAACTCAGAAGTATTCTTCTGGTCGAATAAATCCTTTTCCAAATTAACGTTACACATGCACTATCAAAGGCAGACTTCGGCTAGGAAGTAACAACATAGCTTCCTAGAAAATATACTAGCATCACATACCACCGTTGATTCCCTATATAACAAACTTGCATGGTTACACATTACGTCACATTCTCAAGAGCATCCAAGCCTCAGCTCAAGATCTAAACCATCCTCCATGCCGCCACCGTCATCAGCACTGCACACGCCAAGCCCCAACTCCATGTTCACCTCCAAGGCCTTAGTCGCGGCGGCGGACGTCGTCGTCGAGAAAAAGCTGTAGACGATCGGCCCGGTCGTCGAGGTGGTGGCGCCTTCACCGGCACAATGTGGCGGTGAGAAGTTGAGGTTAGGCAGAGGAGATCTATGACTAGGGTTAGGGTTATGTGGGCACTGCCTCAGCCTGGCCCTCTCCCTCCTGTGGACATTCATGTGGCCTCCCAGCGCCTGCGCTGACCTGAACTCCCTCTTGCAGTAGCCGCAGGTGTAGGATGTCGACGACGACCTCTGCGGCGGCCATGAGAAGCCAACCAGGCCGAAGCTGCAGCAGCTCCATGGTGGCTGCTGGTGGCCATGGTATCTTGCGCTTCTGCTCTCCATTGATTTGTGGTGTGGTGTAGTAGTAGCAGTTTGGAAGCGAAGGGAGCAAGGGAGAACTAGCCTAAGTAGAGCTGAGCTGAGCTAAATGAGTAAATATATAGAGGAAGCAAGTGAATTGTAGAAACGTCCTTGGTGATCATATTTCATAACACTGTTTTGTGCAAGACATGTGGGTCCTGGGGCACTATACATATGCGTGACCAAATTATGGGCCACTGCACTCTACCCGCCGTCATATACATCTCCATGGATAATTCAAAACTGAAAATTTTCATTATAATTGGCCCAACCGCAAATAGTATATACTAGCCTGGGTTTGCGCGCTACGCTGCGTCGTACAAAATTTGGTTGCGCAACGCTGCACTGCACGAAATCTGATCTGATGATTATTTCTTACAAAATGGGTCTGAGGACGTAAACGTGAATTCGTTTTTTCTGTTGAGTTTTCTAAAAAATGCACTAGCTAGGAGTCATCAATGAATTTGCAGTACCATAGGTCATTTTTGTGTGGTGCATAACCGCTAGGAGTCGTTGTCGAATCCGCGAAAATGTGGATTCTTTTTTTGCAGAATTTTGGTTTTCTCGATTTTTTTCTTAAAAAATGAGTTGCTAGGAGCCATCGGTGAACCTACGGATTGTCAGGAGCCGTTGTTGAATCTGTGGAACCACGGTCTCCTCCTTTTTTTTTAAATTGATGCGAAAATGTGGGTTCTTTTTTCGCGTAATTTCATTTTCTTGTTTTTTCTTTTAAAAAAACAGGTTGTTAAGAGTCGTCGTCGAATCTGTAGATTGTTATAAGTTGTTGTTAAATCTGTGGCCCTTTTTTAAAAAAAAAAAGCAAAAAAATCGACGTGGAAACGTGGGTTTTTTCTGCGTAATTTTGTTTTTTTGTTTTTTCTTTAAAAACGGGTTGCTAGGAGCCATCGTCGAATCTGTGGATTGCTATAAGCCGACGGTAAATCTGTGGTCTTTTTTTTAAGAAAAGCGGAGGGATATAAACGTAATTTTGTTTTTTAATCCATTCAGCTAAAAAATGTCCCAATCTGTGGCCTTTTTTTTAAAAGAAAAGCAGAGGGATATAAAAGTAATTTTATTTTTTAATCAATTCAGCTAAAAAAAGTTTCTTAGGACCTAAACGTAATTTTGTTTTTTCTCAAATCCATTCTGTTAAAAACCGACGTGATGATCTGAACGTAAACCGCACAGGGACATAAACATATTTTCGAATTTTTTCGGATCTATTTTGTTAAAAAACAGATGGAAGAAGCTGAATGCAATTTTGAATTTTTAGGACTTTTTGAGATGGCGGCCTAGTTGGCCGGAGATTCCTCCCTCTTAATATAAGGTATATATACTTACATGTATGCGAGAGAGATTGCAATTAAAGCATATAGGTCGTCTTGCTGTTGGACGGAACCGAGTGCAAATGGTATGCCATTGATGTTACAACCAAGATACCGTCAGAACAACATGAGCCGAAGACTAAGTGACATGTGTTTGCAAACCGTGCAGGGGCTTTTCTGTATGACAAGACACCCAAATCCAGACGAAGAGATAGGAGCAACATGAACCTCACCTTGGGGTTAGGAGAGACACATGCACCATTTCTGAGCATGAACCGTAGGAGGCATGCATAGCTGCAGTGATGCACACACGCTTGAATTGCATCGACTGTAGTACGTATGGTTTGCTTCTGACTTACTCCAGCCGCATGGCTAAAGAAGAAATACTGCAGGTATGTTACCGATGCTCTGAAAGTATACATGGCCTTGCTCTCTATTTGCTCTGAGTTTGACCAGCAGCATCAAAAGAGCATGAGTTCTCTCTTCTCCTCTTTATTTATTTTTATTTCCACAAAGAACGGAGGACGAATCCGAGCTTCATAATTGGCTAAGGTGTCATGTCCTGCTGCAACCTGCCGGACATCCCATCAATCATGTCACAAGTTAAATTCAGATAAATATGAGCACCTCTCGATAAATATTAGTTTCTTTCGTCAAATCATTCGAAAGGTCTGCATGCATGCTCTGTTCTAACTGGCTTGCCTGCTAACTGAAGGCATTATTACACCCCATTGGCCAGCATTAGACAAATTGGCATAGGAACGCATGATGGTAATATACAGTAGGTGAAGTAATTGTTACTAGACATCTTATTTGTGGAGCTGTCTTGTTCTTTTTCCTTAGGAAAATGTACGACTACTAAGTTTCATTTCTTAAGATGATACCGCTGGATAGGCAGAAACCTAGGACACTTGCACCGTGGTATAGTTAGCATAGGCTAGCTAGGATTTGTTTCTATACTATTACGAAAATGTATACTCTCTGTTTATTTTTATAAAACGTATTTTGATTTTACACAAGGATTAAGATTACGTTAAAATTGAGAAAGATACGAGAAAAAATGACTTAGATGCCCCCACTTAATTGTCTTGGAAGATGAAAAATATACTTTGTGTGGGTGGTAATGAATAAATACATATGAATGAGAGAAAATAAATAGAGGTATAGAAGCAAATATCTCATTAAATCTACATACAAGCTTTATATTTGTAAACAAGACCATTCAAAAAATAGGCTTATAAATATAAACAGAGGGAGCAGTTAATAGTTTTTTGTTTAGTTCGGCTAGCCCATAATCACAATACATGTAAGAGATCGGATACTGGCCTGGTAGATGGCCCATTCCAATCCTCACGATCTTGCAAGCGATGGCAATCAGGATGGTGGCGAAACCGAGAAGCTAGGGAAAGAATAGGTGGCGGCGCGCGCAGATCGGGATGACGGCACTAGGGTTAGGGCAGAACCTGTTAAGAACCTGCTATCTCTGGGATACAAATTACAGAGTATATAGGAAGGATTTGGGAAGAACAGAGAGTTCAGAGGAAGAAGAGACAATAGCAGAGAGAGGGAAACTGAGGAAGAAGGAGTTGTCTGCTTGTTCTGTTCGATCCCCCCTCCCAGGGCTGCTGCTGTTGTGATGTATTGCTCTTGTCTCTCCGTATGGGCCGGCCCACATCCAAGCCCACATCCGTGACATTCCCCTCCCGTTGAAATGCGGCTTGCCCCCAAGCCGATGACACTGCCACAGTCAGTTTCAGAAGGTTGCACTTGTAAAGCAAACATTGTTCGTCACCAGGATCCCATGGAAAGTCTTGTTCAATGATAAGCCACTGCATGACAAATGCCCATCTAGTGTGAGAACCATAAACTTCCTTCGCAATTTGAAGTACATCCCAAACACTGAGAACACTCTCCCAGGGAAGCACATTGGTGAAAATGGATAGGAACCATGGTCCAGTAACCCATGCAACTTGAAGGCCAAGGTAATCCAGGTGAACTACTGCGTTTAGGAATTTCTCATTTACTTCTTTTAGTTTGACAGGATAATGGCTCAGTGTCAGTGCAGTTGCAATTCCAGAACCCATAAGTCAAAACTGAGAGAGCCATTTCTCTTCCTCTTCCACAAAAGATTCATGAACATCAGTGAAATTCTCAACTTGCATTTCATGTTCTATTTGTTGTGATGTAACATTGTTGAGAGAAGCTGGTGCGTTATCCGAAGCCAAGCTACCAAGTTTGTTTTCAACTGTCTCACCTCTGTCTTCTTCATTTATTTGTGAGTATCCCAGTGAACTTTCAGCACTGGCATCTATATTAGAGTAGCCTGACAAATACATATTGATAAGTATTTCTTCCATCCATTCTGATGGTGGTTGCTGTGTTTCATTCTGGTCACCTTGTATATCTCGTTCCAATCCTTGGTTAGCTTCATCACATGGATAATGTGTTTTGGGTTCATTGCCCGCATCTGACATCCATGTCATGTAATTTCCATTCTCATAGATGTAGTATTGACCATCTCTGCTGCTATAGTACCATCCTGCGACAGGGTCATGGTAAAACCCAGTATTGCTGCTGCCGCCTTGATCGTAGTAGTACCTCCAGAGCAGTGTCGCGGATGTCTGACCCACATTGAGGAAGAAAACGTCCGTTGTCACCAACAACCACCATTGCCAATGTTTCACTTCAGAGTTTTGTGATGGTGCTTCCTGAGTTGCTGAACCTTCCTCTCTCAGAAATGCTGTAATGTAAGGAGCCCTGAAGAATACTGCTCTATAAAAGGCTGTGGTGGAACACTACTCTCTGCAACTTTCCATGGTTTTTCACAAAATTCCTGACCACTTTTTAGAACATTAACGAGAGTAGCTTCAGCAGTCAAATTGAAAAATTTAAAAACCACATAGAAACCAGACATAGCGTAAAAATGTCCATGTGGCCGGGGATAGGTACTAGCAAGTGCACAAGGTTGAAGGTTACAATCAACTCCAGAACTTGCATTGGACCACTCTGAAAGATTCACTGTTACTTTTGCAAGAGCACTACATTCGTTCCACTGAGGCCCCCCAACCAGTTCAACAGCTGTTCCCTGCTTCTCTTTGCCTGTTGTTTTGACTGCAACACTGGGACTTCCATCTTGTTTGAGTGGGTGGCAGTAAGAACAAACATAATCTTCTTTGTACCCAGTTTGTAAACAAGGATGTTTGACCTGAACTTTGCCATTACCAGCTGCTCCTCCCAACATCTTCACAAGATCGCGCCAGATTTGTCAAACGATCATTTAACCCATAACCAGAAAGAGAATAAGCACTAAGTTGATGGTAGCCGAAACCAATCCTCGAGACTAATGCTTGTGTCATCCTGCAAGGATTCATCGGTCTCAAATGTCACCAGTAACGATGATCCACCTAAATCGAGTGACCCATCATCAGCCTCTCTCACCCACCAACAATTAACCCATCATTAACCCGGCGAGGCTGCCTGAATAGCTTGTGGGCCTTAAGAAATCCACGACCAAGTGCGCCGCCACGAAAGATTGGTAGACCTGGCTCCCGTCCACGCAAGCCGCGCCTCCGGTTCCTCGGCGAAACTTTGCGCCCGACCTCTGCGTGGCGTCCCCCTTGGAGAGGAGTCTTGCTTGATCTGCTTCAGCGATTCGTTCGCGCTCCGGCGGTCCCCTCGTGGCGGCGGTGCTGCGCGTAGTGGATGAACATGGTGCGCAGTCGACCACCTGCTTCGCGCCCGACCGCCACACGCCACTTTCCGGTGCCCCTCGATGTTCTTCTCGGACTCGCGCCCATGGCGATGCGTGAGGTCCTCCATCCTCTTTATGCACATCCGGTGGGACCTCCAGTATGCGCACCATTCCCTGGAGACATTCCCTCGAACACCTCATATGCGCAAAATGGTTGTACCTCAACTTGAACAAACGGAGCTCCTCGGCGCGTGTCGGTGTTGGTGTTGCTTGCCGTGGTGTTGTGGCGGCGATGAGCACCTCGGCGCATCCCAATCCGACCACCTTCGTGGCTCGCCCACCGTCCTCGCGTCGAGCACCTCTCCTTGAAGAACATCGCCCGCGCCTTGCATCCGCCGGCCGCCCTTTCACTTCCTCGGGCGATCCGCATCAAGGTCCGGCGTGGTCGGCGCCGACAACTGCCCCGCTCTTTCGAACCCTTGCGGCGAAGCTCACCTCTCGACCCACCCGCGTCGCCACTTGTCGCGGCCTTCGTCCCGTGTGCCCACGCCGCCCGTCCATGGCGTCATCAACGAGCTCGCGATGGTGGGCGCCACCATCGATCGCCCTCAGGTAACTCGACGATCAACTTCTCGCCTGACTCGATGATCCGGTCGGTTTTCGCAATTGCTCTCTCAAAAGCGTCGGCCATGGCTTAGATCGAAGGCTTTGATACCAAATGTTAAGAACACTGCTATCTCGGGATACAAATTACAGAGTATATGGGGAGGATTTGGGAAGAACGAGAGAGTTCAGAGGAAGAAGAGACAATAGCGAGAGAGAGAAGCCGAGGAAGAAGGAGTTGTATGCTTGTTACATTCGATCCCCCCTCCGTGGCTCTTCTTTGTTGTGATGTATTGCTCTTGTCTCTCCGTATGGGCGGCCCACATCAAGCCCACATTCGTGATAGAACCATGGTGGAGGCGGGATCGTAAATCATCGACCAGGCAGCGGATGAGCTGCGGTCAGCCAGGCGATGGCGGGAGGAGGTGTCGCGATGTCGCCAGCCGGTGCTCCCCTCGCCTCCTTTCCCACGCTGAAGCATTCCTTTAGTTTGTGATTGCAGATTACAATATACAGTGTAATTTGAACCAAACACTGAAACGTATTTTTATACCGTTAAAAACACAAACCAAACAAATTCAATTTTTGTCCATTCTCTTTGCAATTCCGGCATATTTTTATAACATTCATGTTTGCGTTACAGATTTTGAACCAAACACCACCTGGGTTTTTTTTAGAGGAAATGATACTACTAGTACAAGCATAGGACACTTTCTTTTTAAAAAATTAATTAGAAGTTCTGACATTCATTATAAAAGAAAGAACAATAGTCGAATTACACAAACACGTTCACACAACTCTACAGCGCACACACACCTACACATACACTCACCTTTAGGAGAGACGCTAGATTCGAGGATCAAATCCAGGCTGACGAGACGGGCAACATCAGTCCACCACTGAGCTATTGCTCAGTCCTCAAGCATAGAACACTTTCACGATGCAATCTAGCGTTATGCTACCAGCATCTGCATGCGTAATTACACTCGCACGTGCATCCAGACCGTCAAGACATGTAACCATGAAATAAAATCGCCGTCAATTTTTTATGTGTCTTATAGTGGATGGTCTAGTGTCAGTGTGTGGGTACACGGTATTTATGTCGAGAGCGAGTTAACAAATGTTTGTTCACAATAGAGCATATGCGCATTCAGATTTTTCTGAAAAAAGGGGGAAATTTTGACGATTAATTCGTATCTTTTTAAGCTGGACATTGCAAATAAGAATTTGTAGTATGGGCTCACAGTAGCTTCCTTAATGGTATGTTCAGAATATATGAATTTGACAAGAAACAGTTCAATTTTTGTAGGATTTATGAAGATTTCTCACGTTCCTAAGGGGAATAAAGCCGGTCAAAATCTTATTAATTGGGGCCTCACTGGATGGGTCAAGGATTTCATTTATAGAAAGATAATCTTACGTAGTTTTGCCGAACATGCACTACTACAGAATAGGTCATCACTGTCGGTTCGTCCACGCCATTACTGCCGGTTATGGGCGCCGGCAGTGATTGGTCGGCAGTGATACTGGGGTTATCACTTTGCGGCTCGAGGACCGGCAGTGATAATAGATATCACTTGCCGGTTCATTATACAACCGGCGAGTGATATTCGACTATCTCGCGGTTTACACTAGAATCCGGCGGTGATACTCGACTATCTCTGCGGTTCAACCTAGAATCCGGCGGTGATATATGTATATCTCTGCGGCTTATCGAAGAACCGACGATGATCGTGTATATCATCGCCGGTTCTGAACAATGGCGGTGACAACCGAATTCGAAAAAATTTGTAGATGTACTTCATAGATTACTCTACCTATGTATAAAATTGCGAGTTCAAATTCAATACATATCGGGACTTACAAGAACAACCGATGATACGTATATCACTTGCCGGTTCTGAACGAACTGGCGATGACAACCGAATTCGAAAAAATTTGTAGATGTACTTCATAGATTACTCTACCTATGTATAAAATTGCGGTTCAAATTCAATACATATCGGGACTTACAAAAAATTCCCTTTTTTGTAAGTCCTCATATATATTGAATTTGAACTTCATTACTACATAGGTAATAAATCTATGAAGTCATCTAAAATTTTTTTCGTGACTTTATTAGTT
Source organism: Guadua angustifolia (assembly GCA_036346375.1). Taxonomy (NCBI): domain Eukaryota; kingdom Viridiplantae; phylum Streptophyta; class Magnoliopsida; order Poales; family Poaceae; genus Guadua; species Guadua angustifolia. The sequence continues at coordinate 56,061,423 of CM070507.1, forward strand.
GGTGTGCACGATGTGTACAGGAAGGCTCATGTGCACATGATATGTTGCCTTCAAATATATAGTATATAAAGCGTCGTTAGATCATAATTAAAATATATTAAAAGCATCACAATATTTAGTTTTTACAATAGTCATTCACAAATGTAGTGTGAGTACATCTCGTTCACTTTAGATCGAGGTGTCGCGTGGAACTCGCCCTTTGGATCGATGACTTGTTAGTCAATGAATCGGCGATATGCTCTTGAATTGCTAAAATTTCTTTTAGCGATGGCGATTGGTTCTCATCTTGGAGCGCTTGTTATTGAAGAAAAGAAATTTAATTAATGATGATAGATGTTAAATGAAAGAAAAGTAGGCATGAATGTGTAATTATATACCATGGCCGTTATAGCCGACACTCTTACGTGACAATTGCATGTAAATTTGTACATCGTAGTATCTTTATAAACTATTTCCTGGTCTGTCTCATGCATGGAAAGTCATTATTGCGGGACCGGATTAACCAAATCCGAACCCCTCGTGCTTCCACCGTGCTAGTCGAGAACAGCTAGCACACAATCAAATCAAATGATGATAACACGGACATATCAAAAGTAAATAACAGTACTAAGCAAAAGAGTGTAACAACATAATCATCCATCATCACTTTATTACAAGTATGGAGCCTTACGGCTTAAGTGAAAATGTAGCAGCGAAATGTAGAACAAAAAGAGCCAATCGGTGTGCCCACAGAACAACCGGTAGGTGCAGCTCCCTAGAAGATCGAGTCATCCTCCTCGTCATAGTCTTCACCACGGATGTCGAGCGGTGGATCGCGAGGCTTTTGATAGCCTCTTCTTCCATCATCGCTTTATGGAATAAGCGACCCGCATTGAAGCGCGAGGTGAGTATGCAACATACTGCAAGTCTCTAAAACTTATTGCAAGTAACTAAATGCATGGCTTGAAACAAAGGAAGCATATAGGGTTCATTTGCATAAAGCGAAATTGAAATTTAAATACAAGTAATAACTTCATAAAGCATTTCATAAAATGTAAATAGCATAATTGATTAAATTGAAGTATAACAATTTTCCAGGTTCCAACTACCTGGTTGGCTCTAGCCGCCAAACTAAATCCGGGAGCTCTAGCCGCTCGCGGATTCCCAACCACATTTTCATTTTAAACCAAATCATTATTTTTCCAATTAAAACCAAAAACCAGAAAATCTACTATGTGAAAGCGTTCCACGCTTGCCCTTATCCGTGGGTACGGCTACTCAAGTAGTTTTTAAGACTCTGCAGATGGTACACTTTACCCACAAGACATGATCAACCCCTTTAAGCCAAGCTATTGACACACTTCCTTTGGTGTGCGGCGAGGAGATCATGACAAGGCCTTTACAATGCATATACCGCTCCGACTCCTCGCTAAGGTTTCACATTGGTAGGGCTACCTCCGCCAGATCGAAGCCCCTCTTGCGCCTTGCAAGTACCCTCCCGACAAACCGCACGCAGCCCAATGGCGAAGTCAAATAACGATACATGCAAATTACTTAGCTGTCGTACCCATATAGACATGTGGTTGTCTTGTATAGCATGGCCCATGGTGTCCCACGACCGGTCCTTAATTGACTAGGGCGGACAATCACATTCCAAAATTTTGTGCATCCGCACCCGCCATTCAACCAATCGCCCGGTCTAAATCATTTTTCACTTTTAATTTCAAATTAATACCGACAACACCAATTGCCATAATTTCCACAATTCATTTTGAATCAAGAATAAAATCATTTCCATAATGGTAAGGTACCGGCGTGATTAAGCATGGCTAAGCATTTTCTATCGTTCCCATAATCAAAATGATTACCATTAATTACTGATAATTAGTTTTCCTAAGGTGTCAAAGGTTGTCAAGTTGAATATCAATGTGGCATAACAATTTGGCAATTAACTAAGCATTTAAAATGACATTAAAGTCTGATGCATAAATATTAAGCATGCAATAATTTAAAAACAAAATAGCATTTCATAAACTTGGGTTCAATATGGTCAAGGAGACTTGCCTTCAACCTCTCCTTCTTGCTACCTCATTGGATGCTCCTCTCGCTCAACATTGCGTCGTCTACCTTGAAACACACAAATCGAGGCAAGAAATAAATAAAACCGAAGTAAATAAAATCCAAAATTCATAAAAATAACACCAACAGATAGATCTTGATTTTATATGAATTCAAAATTTGAATCGTTCAGAATCGGAGTTGAGCGGAGGAGAAACGAGGCTTCGAAGTTTAAATGGAGAAAATCAGAAAAATGGTTAAGGATGACACATGTCGCTATGATTCATTTGAATATTTGGAAATTCAATTTAAATCAGAAAAAGGAAAATAACATGTATGGGTGACATGAGGGCCCTCAAGCGGTGACACCATTCACGGTGTGAGGTGGTGCAGACGTGGTGAATAGGTGGCGGAAACGTGTGCGTGTGGTGGGACTTAGCAAATCGTGGCACAAGCGTGGCGGATACATGGCGATTAGATCGACATGGTTAGCGATGGCGATGACATGGTGCGCGATGGCGCCACGCAGATCCAGCTTATCTGATGGCGGCGGCGTGGCGCTTACTGGCGTGCGCGAGGCGCCGGTGGCGGCCGACGAGCAAGACCGATGAATCACGGCGACTTCGGTGTCGCCACGGGGATGCTGCGCAGGAATTAGGGTCTCGTGGCGCCTACGCGGCACACAGGGGCAACACGAGGCGGCAACACGGCGGTGACGAGCGACACGCAAAAGGTACTAAAACGGTGGCTTAAGGTTTCAGGTGTGAAGCGTGGCGAGTATCCGGCCGTTGCTATGCGGTCGGCAGCGACGATGCACTCGAGGAGGGCGGCGAGGCGGCGGTTTGAGCATGCGGACTTAGGGAAGACGGCACGGAAGCGGCGATGGAATGCAGATCGAATGAAAGAGTTAGTGATTCGGGTAGAGGTTGACAAAGTGAACTCAGCGGGACCAAAAGATCGGCGGAGGCTCACGGAAATGAAGCAAGAGGCGGCGGAAGACTTCAAGCGCGGCCGGCCAACTCCGTTGAGGTCACGTGAGCACTACAAGGCATCGAGCGATGAGAGAGAGGAGGGAAAGAGGCGTGTGCGGAGGAGAGCTCGGCACGGAAGTCGGAGTGGCCTTAAATAGGCTAGGGTTGCGGGAAATAGCACGAGAAACGAGGTTGGTCGGGGCGGTGCTACTGTTACGGGCGGCGACGGGTGCTTAGGCGACGTGGCGCACGGAGAACCGCATGATCCGGATCGAGACGGGTGGCGTTAGGGTTTCGGCATGACTTAAGCGACCGCGTGCGGAATCGGTAGTTGGATGATGATCAACGATGGAGATCGCGAGGAGGATTAGGGTTTGGGTTTGGAATGGTAGGCGGGAGTTTGGGCGTGTGGAATTGGAGCAGTAAGCCGGAATGAGCAGTGAAGTCGGCCCACCGAGGAAAAAGAATTTAAATAAAATTTCCGAATAAAATAAATATCGAATTCAGATAAACTCCAAATCATTCAAATAGATGGCGAATAAATTGGAAAAATCTCCAAAAATACAGAAAAATCAAATGAAGCACAAGGAACCCAAATAAAATAAGAAATAATTATTTTGGGGTTTAGATTAATCATATTAAATCCTTTTAAATTTTTAAAATTCATTTTAAGCTAGAATTAATTCGAGAAAATTTCTACGAGTTCGGATTTTGAAATTTGAGTTCAAGAATTCAAAAAAAACAGAATGTTACAAACCTCCCCCCCTAACAAGAAATCTCGACCTCGAGATTTGAGACTAACCAGAGAAAAAGGTTGGGGTAGTCCGCTCGAAGATCCTCCTCGCGCTCCCAGGTGGCTTCCTCTTCTAGATGGTTGCTCCACTGCACCTTGCAGAACTTGATCACCTTGTTCCTTGTCCTACGCTCAGCTTCTTCCAGAATTCTGATGGGACACTCAGGATAGGTGAGATCTTCATGCAGCTCGACATCATCAATTTGCATCTGATGCTTTGGCACTCGGAGGCACTTCCTCAACTGTGACACATGGAAGACATTGTGCACATTTGGCAATTTGCGGGGCAACTCAAGCGATCGCCACTTCTCCACTACGGCTAGGGTGGGAAAGGTCCAATGAATCTCGGTGCCAACTTGCCCACGAACTCCGAATCGGCGCATTCCTTTGGCGGGGAGACTTTCGGATAAACATGATCACCGGGAGCAAAGGTCAACGCTCTTCTGCGATTATCTGCATAGCTCTTACGCCTCATTGTATTTGTCCTCAACCTCTCTGAATCATCTTCACTTGTTTCTCACTTTCTTCCGCAGAATATCCGGACCGAAGACTTGGCGATCACACATCTCATGCCAGCAGAGGGTGTCCTACACTTCCTTCCATACAAAGCCTCAAATGGTGCCATCGCAAGCTAGCACGATAAATTTGTTTTTGTATGAGAACTCCGCATATGGCAACATCTGATCCCAAGCGGTTGCATTGGACAATGCACAAGCTCTCAACATGTCCTCCAGAATCTGATTCACCGCTCAAATCATCCATTAGTGCGAGGGTGATAAGCTGTACTAAAGTTCAGATTGGTGCCTAATGCTTCTTGTAACTTTTGCCAGAATCTAGATGTGAATTGGCTGCCCCGATCCGAAACAATCCTCCTGGGCACACCATGCATACACACAATCCGAGTCATATACAGCTCTGCTAGCTTATCCCCCGTATAGGTTGTCCTCACCGGTATAAAATGTGCAACTTTCGTCAATCGGTCCACGACAACCCAAATCGAGTCATAGCCCGACCTGGTCCTCGGAAGTCCTGTGATGAAGTCCATGCCAATCTCTTCCCACTTCCATTCGGGCACCTTCAATGGCTGCAACAGACCTGCTGGCCTCTGATGCTCAGCTTTGACTCGCTGGCACACATCACACAAGGCTATGAACTCTGCAATCTCCTTTTTCATTCTCGGCCACCAATAAACACCCCGAAGGTCATGATACATCTTGGTGTTGCCGGGATGAATCGAATATGCTGACTCATGGGCTTCCTTGATATCAATGCTTGAGCTCTTTACGGTTCGGCACATAGATACTCTTCTGACCACGATTCCTTCATCATCTTACGAGAATCCGGGCTTTACCTTCCTGATCCTTTCCTTGATCTTCGCGACTTCTTTGTCGACCGCATCTTCTTGATTTGGTCCACGAGTTGGTTGAATCTCCAGCGACAAGCCAGTCCTTCGCCACCAATCCCAAATTGAGGCGCTAAAATGCCTCATGCGAGCGGTTTGAACCATCAAGGTGTTGCGGTAGCTCTTTACGCTCGAGCATCGGCAACCAGCTTGTCGGCGTATTCCACAGCGGGCCCAAGTCTCTGAGCGGGGTTTAGTTCGATAGGTGGGTGGCTTTGTGTCGGCTAACCCTAGCGAGGGAAACCCTAGTACCTCTCACACTAACGAATCCTAGTGCCTCTTCAAGTTGATGAACACACCGATTTTACCCAGGTTCAGGCCCCCTCCAAGAAGGGTAACAGCCTTACGTCCTGCTAGATTTTGGATTGAGTATTTTGGACTTGGTTACAAAGCTTGCTGGTGACCAGCTCTTCTGTTGAGTCTCTCTTTTTTCTCTTCCTCTCTTTTCTCTCTTTCTCTCTTTTCTCCCCTCCTCCGTATGCTCTCAAGTGCCCTTATATGCATGGGCTTACACGAGTCAGATGGAGAAGGGATGTCATCATGCTTATCTTACATGCATTTATTACACCTCTATCTGTTGTCCGTTCCTTGGCGCTAATTAATGCCGGCGCATGCCTTCGCTCGGTTCTTCGGAATGTGACCTCTCTGTGAGTAGGTAGGCGTCGAGAGAGCAGGCTTGTAGCGAGAATTCCTTGGGACCGACATATGCGATACAATGACGGGCATCTCGACCACCGATCTGCGGTGAAAAAACTTGAGGGCGAAGCCGCATCCCACCCTTTGCATAGCGGCGGAATAAGCAGGTGTGCTGCGCCCGCATGCCATGTGGAGCTGGGCGCTTGATGAGGCGGCGTGGTCGCCCACTGCTCGCCCGCGCCGTGGTGACACAGTGGGTTGGGCGTGCTCATGCCCCGCCCGCCGAGCCGCCCGCGTGGTGGCGGCGAAGCGGCGTGGTCGCCCACGGTCGCCGCGCGCCGTGTGAACCGACTGCCGGCGAGTTGGGCGTGCTTCGCCCAGCCGCCGAGCCGCCCGTGGGTGGCGCGCGGCGGCGGCGTGGTCGCCCACCTGCCGCCCGGCGCCACGTGGACCGACACTGGCGGTACGGGCGTGCTTTCGCCTGCGCGCCGAGCGCCCGTGGGTGGGCGTCGGCAGCGGCGAGCGTGGTCACCCACTGCTCGCCGCGCGCCATGCGGACTAACATCATGTGAAGCGGGGTGTAAACACCCACCGCTGCTAAGCGCCCGTGGGCCGCGCGCGCTTACGTGCGGCGAAGAAGTACTACGGTGTATAATCGCAAGCAGTAGCCGGGCCCACCAAAACGCACATCGAGTCTTTTAAAATCCTTACATTAAATGCGGTGCATTCTTGGATGGGGCCATCACTCATCGAGATCTGACCGCCTCGATTCCTTCCGCATCCATTGATTTTCCTTGGGACCCAGCTTGGCGCACAACCTTGTCCTTCGTGAACCGTCGGTCGAAGTGGGGATACATATAGATCCATCCGCACCGAGGCCGGTTCACGCTTTTAGCACCCTTTGCAAACCGTCTTCTTCCTCCAAGCTTTTCTTGTCTCTTGTCACTTTTGCTTCCATGGCTCCTCTGCCGCCTTCCATTCCTCCCTCAGTGGATTCCTACCGATGGTGAGACTCCACACAATCGTCTGGAGGGCCCTCTCTTCTTTGGTTTGGGACCCCCACACCCACAGTGCCCGCCGAGCGAGATCATCATCTTCGTGTGGGGCATCATGGCGGGCTTAGTACCACCTTTCTCGATTTCTTCCTCACCGTCCTCCACTTCTCTGAAATCAATCATCTTCACCTCACCCCCCAACTCCATTCTTTTCCTCGCCATCTTCTCACACCTCTGCGAAATGTTCTTGGGGTGATGCCGAACCTCCACTTTTTAGCTATTTTTTCCTTTGCTGGCGCCTCCTCCGGCAGCGAACTTGAGGAACTGCCATTTTCATCTTGGGCCCAGGATGGCTGCTCGCTACCTCCCTTCGGCCAGTCAAATTGGAGGGCTGGCGCGCCGAATAACTATGTCGTCAATAGCGGCAATGACATTGATGCTACAGGGGTGCCAAGCCGGGCGGCAATCAATCAGAACTTCGCCCGTCGAAGAGGCGGCGAAGCTCGGGCAATGGCGGCCCGCATTATCAACTTCGGAACGCCCGGTTTAACCGGCGATGGTTGTTAGGGATTTTGTATCCAGAAGCTTAGCCCTTGCATATTGATGACGGCATATAATACCTGACCTGACAGCGACATCACCGCACTTTTCGGTAGTAAGTCTTCACCTTTCTCTTTTTATGTTTCTTCGTATTGCTCCCTACCAGCGGCGGTCTTTCTCTAATCTTGGCGGTAGGCGAAACTTGGATGGACCACGCATCGCCACGTGGCTCTCTGAGGCTCATACGCCCGTTTGTTGATCTGGACTTCCCTTCATTAGCACGGCCACTCATGACTTAGGTCTGCAGGCGCGAGATCGTCTGGTTGTTGCCGCCATGGACTCCACGGCCTCGCCTTTGTGCCGCTTGCCCTTGCGATCGAGGGCGCACCTCCCCAGCGATCGGGCGGCGGACAGCGGCCACTCGTCCCGGATGCTCCAAGCCGGACCGCGAAAAGACCCTCCTGGCGAAACCTCCGCCGCCACCCGGTATAAGGGTGGCGGTGACTTCTGGTGGGGTGTACTGCCGCCCCAATTGCAGCACCGACCGGCTGCCGCCGCCCAGCGGCGGCATCTCCACCTCCGCGCCGCCCGGCCCTGCCCATCGCCATCGGTGCCACCACAATGACGCCCGGCTCAAGCGACCACGGCGCCCGGTGCTCTGGCGCCGGCCCCTTCTCGACTCCTCTGTGGCGCCGATCTCGCCCTCCACGGCGCGCCCGCCTCTTAGCAGGGACCCGGCCACCACCCAGCAATGGAGAGGTCCCAAAGGCGGCTTCGGCTTAGCCAGCGGCGCCAAGGCGGCCCTCAAGATGCTCGAGGCGAGCGCCACCTCTGCTGGCCGGATGCTTCCGCCAATGCCGCCAGCCGCCCTTCCCCGCGAGGCAGGCGGGCAGCCCAGCGCTTGATGCACCTCGCCAACTTCGCCTCCGGACCATCGCCACCCCGCAAGCGCTCGGTGAGCTCTTCACGAGCTCGGCAACCCTACAACTTCGCTTGGCGCCTCCTTACCCGCGGCGGGCATGGGGCCAGACGCGAGCAAGCGGCAGGAGAACCATCGGCAATGGCGGCGGGGCAGGCGAGAGAGGTCGGACAGGCGGTGGCGCGAGAAAGGACCACCTGACCATACAGCGCCATCTGGCCATGGGCGAAAAGGCCGTAGGCGCGAGGACCTCTGTATGAAGGCTGACCGCCTCGTGTAATCTCGCCGCTATGCTCAAAGAGCTTTTCGGCGCATCAAAAGATGCAGAACCCTTAGGCGTGGTGTTGGAGCGCCCTCCAAGACACCGCCTGCGATGCATACGCAACCAACCAGGGCAGCGGGCGCTCCGGATGCCGCCGCCAGCCTACGCTCGGCGGAGGGCAAGAGGTTCGCGGTGATGACCGCCACCTTCGTCTGGCTTCTTTGGGCCACCGATGCTTCCTTGGACCCGATGGCGGCGATGGAGCCCGGCATCGTGGGGAACGCCGCTGACAGAGGCTCGTGTGCGAGCGGCCGCGAATACTTGGCGGGCATTGCAAGTATAGTAGCAAGCCATGGATGTCGCCACCCACGTGGCGGAGGAAGAAAACGGCGACATCGGCGTGGGCGATGAGTGAAGAGCTGAGCCGCCACTCCACTTTTTTTGCTTTACTTCCTTTGTTAATTAGCTTCCTTTACATGCGTAAAAACATTTCAATTAACTTTAGGCGTAATGGATGCTTCCAGTTTTACCTTCATGTTTGTTTGCCATGCTTATCCGATATTGCATGCTGGAATTGCTAGGTGGTCAGTTCGCAACTCGGCTAAGGCACCAATTAGGCTTTTGAGCCTAGGCAATGTCCCATAATTCCTGTAGAGGTTGCATGCAACTAGCCACAAGTGTCAGCATTATACGCATAAGTTGCATAGAACTTAGGCAAAGGCAATTTTGAAGCGTAACAGTTTGTGTTTGAACACAGAATGATTTTGCCGTTAAGATTTTATGCAGGGTTATCATTGGCTGAAACCTCTTCGGAACTTAAATCCTTGTGATCTCTTAGAATCGTACCCGGTGTGGCCTAGAAAGTACTAAGTCCCGGAGTGGTCTTGGGCGGTGGCTCGACGGTGACAACCAGGTGGTGCTTCTAGAGCCAACCCGAGGTGTCTGAGCCGTGTTTGAGCTCCGTGCCCAACTTACACTCTGGTCATAACTTTACTAAGCGCTCACATTGAAGACTTTTCCCTTATCACCAAGGAGCCGTCAGGTTTGCGACATCCGTGATAACCATGCATAATTCGATTAATTTTAGCATTTTCATAGCGAACAAGCAGTATTATTTAAAGCACTTATAAAAGCATGCATTAGTGGCGCCCAACCAGCGAGGCGACCAGCCAGCGATGAGCGACCACTCGAGCCTTGAGGCGACCGGCCTCAAGCTGGGCGACCACTCGGGAGCCTTGGGCGACCAGACCTCAAGCGGCTGGCGACCACTCGGAGCCTTTGGGCGACGGTTGGAAGTCTTTAGGCGGCCCTTAACTTTTCTTCTCGAATTGAGCCAAAGCTTTGAAGTTTTACTCACGCTTTTACTGCGGTTATTGTAAAGATAAATAAAGGCCATGTAGGGCGCATTCAATACAAATTATGACAACAAAAGTCGGTATGGGGTAATATTGGTTCACTTGTTTTGGCCTCCATGTTGCTTCTTTGCCGTTCCTTCAAACCAGACCCATAGCCTTTGTGCGTGACAAATAATTACCGAAGGATACTAGGCGGCGGTGCTTGTGGTAACGACCTCACGATGTACGAGAGCCAACTTGGCGTATGAACCACATTTAAGCAACGTGCCAAATCCGCTCCCGGTTGCCCGTTCTCACCGAAACAGATACGAGGCATAATTATGGACCGGCGAAATTTGCCAAAACTTAAGAACCAATAGCATCCATGCACCAGACTACCCGTGGGGCACAAAAGAAGGAACAATGACAAAGTCAAAAATCTTCAAGATAATAACATTATCGACAACCAATGACCAGCGATCGGTTTGGGGATAAGTCTATCCGGCGATCAAAAGCTAATCACCGGTACTTACAGGTTTTTCATGGATAAAATTTTCGTAACAACTCCACATTGTAGGAATTCGTTAATTCTCGGCCGTCCTCGGTGGCTAACGGACCGCCCGGGTCGAGATCTTGAGACCACCTTAAAGGGCCCTCCAAGGGAGGCGGCTTATGCAACCCAGCATCTGCGCTGAACTCTGCGCAAGACCAGGTCACCTTGCGGTGTTCTCTGAAACCGGGTGGCATGGTATCGCTGAGACTTTCTTCAGTATCGAGGCGTATGACGGCGGCGATCACGAACTTCTTCCGGGAGGTTGACATCTTCTTGCCGGATATCTTACGTGGCCTTCCTCGCTGAAAACCGAGGCGCTTGGAGAGCCAAGCAGCGATTCGGAGGGGGAAACGACTTCCGCCCCATACACCAAGAAGAAGGCGTCTGCTTGATAGCCGGCGGGTGTGTGCGGGCGACCACAACCTGGCCAGAAGCTCTTGATCAGCGCCCCCACGCTTGTGGATAGGGATGGCGGTTTACCCATGGGTTTGGGTACAGTGGGTACCCGACCCGATAAGAGTAGATGCAGGTAGCACTTTAGACCCATGGGTTTCACGGGTTTGGGTGCCCGATAAACCCATAGGATGAGTGTGGGTGTCAATTACGTACCCATGGATACCCAATGGGTATCCTATGACATAATGGGCCCACTTTTTAGAGGTATATTAGAAAACAAACTCACGGACTACTTAGTGAGTCGGCTCCTCCTGATTCCCTCGCCCCATCACCTCCCTCCTTGCTCCATCGCCTGATTGCCTCGGCTTCCTTCCCCTCGTCTTTGTCTCCCTCGGCGGCGGACGCCTGCTCCTCCCCTCACCGTCGACTCCTCCCATCGGCTCCCTATGGTTCGGCGCGTATAGTGCCTAAAAAGAGAAAAGGAGATGTGAAGAGATAGAAGGAGAAGGGGAGCAGCATCATCACTGTAGCGCCCTCCACCTCTGCCTTAAGCCCTTGATTTTCGCGCATAAATCTATACCCGTGGGTACCCATTGGGTATTGGGTACCCATTGGGTTTGGGTATGGAATACAGATCTGTACATAAAGTTTAATGGATTTGGGTGAAGCGGGACTTTGTTAGGGTTTAAGTTTGGGTTTAAGACAGTGGTACCCGGAGGTACCCACCCGATTGCCATCCCTACTTGTGGAGTCGATCAAACGCCCTTGTCTTGAGATCCTTCAATACCAATGCATTGGCACGCTCAGCTTGACCGTTGCTCTTAGGGTGGACAACCGAAGCAAAGCATACTTTGGTGCCCATCTCATCACAGAATTCCAGAAATGCTGCACTGGTGAACTGAGTTCCATTGTCGGTGATGATACGGTTGGCGACTCCAAAGCGGGTGAATATCCCATGCATGAATTTGATAGCGGCGGAAGCCGTGATGGCGCGTCTTGCTTTAACCGACCCACTTAGTGAATTTGTCGATGGCGGCGAAGAGGTGGGTGAAGCCCCGGTGAGCGAGCGGACCCGAGGATATCGGCCCCGACCACGAGCGGCCAAGAGGCGGGATGGTTTGCGAGCAGGGCTGGTCGGTGGACTTACTGGCGAAGCCGACAAACCGCATGTCCTCACCGGCTTCGCAAGCATCTGGAGGCGATGGGCCAATAAAATCCTGGCGAACGCTTTGTTGGCACCAGCGTTGGCGGACATATGGCTCCCTTTGCGCCTCCATGGATATCGAGAGCAGCGGCGCTCCCCTCTTCAGTGATGCGCCGGTAGAATTCCGTTTCTCTCGGCGGTATAAGTCCCCATCCACGAGTATAGCATTTGGCCTTACGTGCTATTTTCTCGGTGACGCATCATCGTTGGGGATCACTTGGTCGCGGGAAGGTTAGGATCGGATCCATCCTTGATTTTCGGCCAAGTGTGGCGAGCACTCGGTGTTCGCCGGGTACTTTATTTGGGCGAGCATTTCCCTAATGGCGCATTAGCGGCCGCCGCCTTCCCTCCGGACCTAGAAATTTGAGGTGAGCATTTGCCTTCCCTCCACTGAATTGGAGGTTGTGGCGACAACGCCGCCATCCCGCTGGAGGAGGCCTCGGCAACCATACCATCGTCCCCACTGAAGGGGGCTGCGGCGGTGACACCATCATTCCCGCCGGAACCATGAGAACATAATGGGCGGTCGCGATAGTCTTTCTTCGAAGAGCGGCGACCGGAGCCAGAGGAACCGAGGATGCAAGTTGCAGCCCATCCACAAGGTGATTATCACGTCGAGGATATGGTATACCCCAATCCTTCAAAAGCCAGCTCCATTTTCACGATCTCCGCCAAAATGCGCCGCCATGGTGGAGTCGAGGCATTAAATCCTTCCTCGCTTGATTGATGACTAGCGAGTCGCCCTTGACACGAAGGCGGGATACCTAGCGGCAAAGCAATCGCATAACCTGCAGAGACCTTCATACTTGGTAATGTTATTAGTAGCTTTAAAATCAAGAGCAACAACATCTTTGGAGCCGCGTCACGGTCGGGAGACTAGGACAACACCAGCCCTGCGCCTTCAATCTGAATGAACCATCAAAAATAAGGTCGAGGGGCGGCAGGGCTTCTTCGCTTCAAGAGTGGCGAAGTCCACTCGACAGCGAACTCCGCCAACTTTTGACTTTTGATGGCGGTCGGGGAACAAACTTAAGATTGAACTCTCGGCTCCATGACCATTTGGCAATCGACGACCTTACCTTCACGGTTGAACAAGATTTCTACTAGCGGATGAGGTCAGTAACCACGGTAACTTCTAAGCCCTTGGAAATATTGCAAGAACTTCCTAGGCGCCACGAGCGCATATAGCATTTTACGAGCTTGGGGATGTCGAGTCTCCGCTTCATGCAACACCTTCTTGACATAATAAAGCGGCCTCTGGACACCTTCCCTCTCGCCACCAACAGTGACCACTTGGGTAGCAGCAATATCTAAAAGCGGCGGTTCACCTTGCGGAGGAAACCAACCTTGGAGGAGAGGTAAGGTCTGCTTCAAGTCTTCAAAGGCCTTGAGCCTCATCGATCCCTCAAAATGATTGGTTTTCTTCAATAGCTTGAGCAGGGTGGGCTCCTTTCTCCCAATCGGGCAATAGATCGCCAAGAGGAGGCGAGCGACCGACCAAACATTGAACTGTTTGAGCCGTGTTGGCGGCTTCATGTGCTCAATCATTTGCTATCTTATCGGATTGGCTTCAATCCCGGTTGGATACCGGGAACCCCAACAATTTGCGGAGGAACTCCGAACACGCACTTCTCTGGATTTAACTGGCGGTTCTTAGAAGATTGGAGAAGGTTTCCTCCAGTCTCGAATCAAGGCTTCACCTTCTTTGACTTTCACCACCAAATCATCAACATATACTTCAAGGTTCCGCCCTATTTGCGAGCGAAATGTAATGTGCATAACCTATTGGTAAGTGGATCCGGCATTCTTTAAACCAAAAGGCATCCTAATATAACAATAAACACCCATAGGGGTTACAAAAGTAGTTTTTCTTCATCTTCCACGCCATGCTAATCGATGGTACCTGAGATGCGCATCGAAAAGCATAATAATTCTAACCTGCGTGGAATCCACAATGAGATCAACTTTGCGGCAAGGGATAAGGGTCCTTTGGGCACGCTTTATTGAGGTCGGTGAAGTCGACACACATTCGCCACTTCCCGTTGGATTTTTTGACGAGCACAGGATTGGCAAGCCACTCAGGGTGAGTGACCTCCCTGATGATCCCTGCGCCCAATAGCTTTTCTACCTCCTACCGAATGACATCTTGCCGCTCCGGAGCTTGCCGCCGGATCTTCTGTCGAACCGGGCGCACTTCGGGGAGCGTAGCCAACCGGTGCTCGATCACCTCCCTGGGGACCCCGGTCATATCGGACGGTTGCCGGCGAACCGTCGGAATTACACGGAGGAAGGTGGCGCGTCTTCCTATTTGGCCCTGAAATTTGGCGCCAATGTTGGCTATTTCGCGGGTCTCGCCCTCACTCAGGCGACCACCTTAACCTCACCGTGAGCCAGGCGGCGAGGTCGAACTGAGGGCTCCCAAGCGGCGGCATCAGCCACGCCCAAGGCAGTGGCGGCCTCATATCAAGCGCAAACTTATGTGTGTATGAGCTTGGTGATCCTCGAATGGTTATGGGGCGGTAGGCCAGCATCTTCACCACCATATATGCATAATGGGTCACCGCCATGAACTTGGCGATGCGGTCGGCCAAGCAAAGCATTGTAGGGAGATCAAAATCGGTGACTTCAAAGTCCACCAACTTCGATCGATAATTATCCTTTTCTCCAAAAGTGGCGAGGAGGCGCACTTGGCCCGGGGATTGCACTAACCCGGGGCTATTCAAAAGGCAGCGACGGATGGAGATCTGCAGCGCGAGATTTGAAGAGCGAAATGCCGTAGAGGACAAGATCTTGAAGAACTCCTCCATCGCTGACCTACGACCAGTAGGACATTCCGGATTGTGGCGACACCCAATCGGGAGATGTCGAGTGGTGGGCGTAATCAAGGTGGTCGGCTGGTTGAAGATGATCGTCTCCTCCGACCATTTCAGCATCCGGCGTGACCACGAGCTCGGCCCGCTGCACACCTCCTCTTCAACCACTTGCAAGCGGTATTAGGCGAAGGCGGATGAACCACCATAGATATCGCCAAGGTATGATCCGCTTTCTTTGGAAAAACGCAAGGGCGGGGTCTTCACCACGATCTTCATCTTGAGGTGGCGCTCATCATCATGAGGCGGCGTTCATGATCCGCCGCTCCACCATTCTATCCACGACCTGACAATTGTCCAAGTCATGGGTATCGGTTCGATGAATCGGGCACCAAGGCCCTCTTCGTTCCGCGCGGCGATCGTTCCTCTGACCATGGTATTATCTCGCTTGATCGTCGCGGCGATCATCATGCTGATCATGGCGGTCATCGCGCCCGATCCACGGCGGTTGCCGCGATCGGCGGCGCGCTCGGCGACCGAGTCATCGCGGTCGCTCGGCGGCAAGACCAGCGGGTCTCTCACGCCTCGCGCCGCCGTGCCTTCTTGCCAGCGGGACGGGAACCCTTGAGGTTCGGCTTCATCTTTACTCGGCCACCACAGGGACGGATCTGGCCCCTAGCCTCTGCAGCCAGCGCACTTATCTTGCGAAAGCAAACTTCGAGAGGTGGGCGATAATCTGGTGGCCATCTTCTCCTTCATTTTGCGATCATGACGCCTCTTGAAAAGCGATGGCGACCGGTTGCTCGAAATATGGGGAATCGTGTTGCGGCAATGGCGAACCGCCAAATAAAATCGCATAGCGACTCCCCTTATCTTTGTTCGGGGCATGCAGATCATCCTCCACGCCCGGCTGCGCGAAAGGCCACTGGAAGTTGGCGACAAAGAGGCCACAGTTCCTCCCATGAGTGCACCGACCCTCGCGGAGGTTCAACAACCAAACGGGCGAGCCCGTCAAAGGCCGTCGGAAATAATTGGCCATAACCTTTCCGGACCCGTCGGTACATCGTACCGTTGTATAAATTTGCAAAAACTCCTCCGGATTGGTAGTGCAGTCATAATTTTCTATAGATGCTTGGGCGAAACTTTTGAACCCTCCTGGCGTAACAGCGGGAAAACGCTGATACCCAACACCATAAACAAAGCCCGGCCGCCCAGGGCTCGGCTGAGGGAGCGAGAATGGGGCTCTCCGGCTGAATCGGAGGAAGAGCCTTCATCTTCGGAGGCCACCGCTTGCCTTTGTTCTTGGTGGTGGCGTGGCACCTGACGCATGAGTCGCCGTTCGCCAGTGGTCTTCATCAAGATGACTCCTTAGGTCCCCACGGTTCCTTCGGAACGGGACCAGCATTCTTGCGCCGCCTCCTCCCAGCCTGGCCGGCCAAGCGGGGCCTTTTCACCGGGGTGGTGGAGCCCTCTGAGCCCGCCGGCCGCATACTGGGGAGGAGTACCACCGTCTTTCTGCGGCGAGGCCCTACCGAGTTGGGCGCACCAACAAGGCGGCAAGATCCGCAGACCCGGAGTGGCTGGGAATCTCTACAAGTTCCGCAGGTGGTTTCGGGAGGAGGCGAGCATCTGGTCTGGCAGGGTGGCTGCCTCCATGGCGGCCGGTGCCGCCGGATGCCCCACCACGCCACAGAGGCATCGCCCGGCACCACATGGGGGTGGAAGCGAACGATCTTGCGATCGATGAGATTAAGGGACACACCACAATATGACTGACCCTTCTCCTTCACGATCTGCGAACTTCGCCATTTCCAAATGCACAGAACTGAAAAAAACACCAAAACTTCGCCGGAGATGATCGGAAAAAGCCAACTACCTACCCCTACGGCGCGCCCCACAGCCGGTGTATTCCACCTGATAGGCCCAAGTCTATAGACAGGGTTTAGTTCGATAGGGGGTGGCTTTGGTGTCGGCTAACCCTAACGAGAGAAACCCGATACCTCTCACACTAACGAATCCTAGTGCCTCTTCAAGTTGATGAACACACGATTTTACCCGAGTTGGGGCCCCTCCAAGAAGATATGACCTTACGTCTGCTAGATTTTGGATTGAGTATTTTGGACTTGGTTACAAAGCTTCTGGTGACCGGCTCTTCTGTTGAGTCTCTCTTTTCTCTTCCTCTCTTTTCTCTCTTTCTCTCTTTCTCTCCTCCTCAGTATGCTCTCAAGTGCCCTTATATGCGGGCTTACGAGTCGAGATGGAGAAGGGATGTCATCATGCTTATCTTACATGCATTTATTACACCTCTATCTGTTGTCCGTTCCTTGGTAGCTAATTAATGCCAGCGCATGCCTTAAACTCGGTTCTTAGGAATGTGACCTCTCTGTGACAGGTAGGTAAGGCGTTAGAGAAACAGGCTTGTGGCAGAATTCCTTGGGACCGACATATGCAGTACAGCCGAACTGTCTCGACCGATCTGTGGCGAAAAAACTTGGGCGAAAGCCACCGCATCCCACCCTTTTGCATAGCGGCGGAATAAGCGAGGTGTGCTGCTTTCGCATGCCATGTGGGCTGGGCCTTGGCGGCGAGCGTGGTCGCCCACTGCTTTCGCCCGCGCCACGTGGACCGACACCGGTGGGTGGGCGTGCTTTGCATGCGCCGCCGAACGCCACGTGGGTGGCGGCGGCGGCGGCGTGGTCGCCCACTGCTTTTCGCCGCGCCCGTGAACCGACTGCCGGCGAAGCTGGGCGTGCTTTCGCCAATTACTGCCGGTGCCACGTGGGTGGCGCCGGCGGCGGCGTGGTCGCCCACTGCTTGCCGCGCCACGTGGACCGACACCGGCGGTGGGCGTGCTCGCCCAGCGCCGCCGAGCCCCCGTGGGTAGGCGTCGAGCAGCGGCGTGGTCGCCCACTGCCAGCGCGCCGCAGCGGTGACATCTGTGGCGAGGTGTAAACACCCACCGCTGCTGAAGCGCCCGTGGGCCGCGCGCTTACGTGCGGCGAAGAGTTACCACGGTGTATAATCGCCGACAACCACATTCGCCTTACTAGGATGGTAATGAATGCGCATCGTAGTCCTTTATCGGCTCAACCATATTCTTTGCATGCATTGAGATCGGCTTGCGTGAAGATGTATTTCAAACTCTTGTGGTCGTGAAGATCTCATAGCGGTTCCCAATGAGATAGTGCCTCTAAATCTTCAATGCATACTGTTGGCTGACCAACTCGAGGTCATGGGTGGGTAGTTCTCCTCATGTGAGTGCGCAATTGCATGGCGTATCGACTATCTTGCCTCCTGCATCGAGAACACATCCAAGACCACCTCGAAGCATCACGATTGATCTCAAATCTCTTGTGAATGTCCGGACAGACTAGCACTGGAGCTGTAGTCAATCTCTTCTTCAACTCTTGAAAGCTCTGCTCACAAGCTTCAGTCCACTCAAACCTCTTCTCTTTCTTCAGCAACTGGGTCATTGGTCTAGCAATCTTTGAGAAGCCTTCAATGAATCTCCTGTAATAACTCGCTAAACCCAGAAAACTCCTGACATCTGGCACCAACTCAGGCTGCTTCCAATCAAGCACATCTCTCACTTTGCTAGGGTCAACTGAGACTCCTCCGGCAGAAATAACATGACCCAGAAAAGCAACCTCTGTCAACCAGAACTCGCACTTACTGAACTTGGCATACAACTGGTGACTTCGGAGCTTCTCTAAGACCATCCCCAAATGTCCTGCATGCTCGGACTCATCTCGAGAATAGATAAGGATGTCATGGATGAACACCACCACAAACTTATCCGGATAATCCATGAACACCTTGTTCATCAGTTCATAAATATCTTGGGGCATTGGTCGGACCAAAGGACATCACGGTGAACTTCGTGCGGTAGTAGCGAGTGGTAAAAATTGTCTTCGAGAATGTCCTGCGGCTGATCTTCACTGGTGGTATCCGGATCGCGGATCGATCTTAAAGCATAAGCGCCCTTGGTGATCAAGCGGATCATCGATCTGGGCGAGGATACTTGTTCTTGATGGTGACTTCATTCAGCTAGCTCGTAGTCGGCCTTTATCCATAGCTGTCGTCCTTCTTCTTCTAAACAAAGCAACCTTTGGCGCTCCCCAAGGCGATGAACTTCGAGACGAACAAGCCCCTTCTCTAGCGACTCTTCTATTTGCTTCTTCATTTCGGCGAGCTCATTATTTGGCATCGATCTGACCTCTTGGAAATCGGGTATGCAGGGACAAGCTCTATGGTGAACTCGATCTCGATCGGCGGCATGCACAGCAAATCCTCGAGGAATACATCGGGTACTCATTCACCATAGGCATACTCTCAAGGTGATTTCCTTCAACTTGTTCCTTACGCACTTCTCACCCAACGACCTATCAGACTGAACTCCACTCGGATGCCCTCTGCATTGGTGAGAGTGATGGCTCGGTAGCACAATCAATTTGACCCTTGAACTTGGTCAACAGTCCATCAGGGATAACATCTAACCACTTTGAGTCAAGAGAATGAGATTTGCAAGAAACTTTACCCCATTGATGACTATGGTTGCACTTGGGCACACCAATCGTTCTCATCTCTTTTCCGGTGATTGAACAATCATAGGAATCTTAAAACCACGATCTCAAAGCCAAATCGATCAACAAAACTCCTCAAAATGAAAGAATGTGAGCGCTCGAGTCAAACAAAGCGATGGCGAGATATTGAATTAACAAAAGCGTACCCAATACCACATCTAGTGCATCACGAGCCTCCTCTGCGATCCGTGGTTGACTTCGCCCTCTCCCGAAAGTCTGAGGTGCTCTCGGAGTGCGTGGCGCTCCACGGCCTGATCCACAGCTGGTGGAGTCTTGGTGGTGGCTCCCAAAATGAGCAACCTTGGTGTCCTTGGTGGCACCGAGGACAGGTGGTGGCGATGAAAGCAGACTCTGCGGCGTTGGTGTTCCCTCTCTGCTGGTGTCTTGTTGGCAAGCTAACTGCGATCACTGAGCAAGCGGGCGCGGGCCAGGAAGTAGGAGTCTTGCAGTGCTCCTGAGACAGTGTCTGCTTGACCAGCTGTGGTGGGAAGCGCCTGGCGAGATCCACTAGCTCCTGCTGAGGCCCAGAAGGCCATCTTCCTCTTCTTGCGACTTCATGCTCTTGTGTGAGCATCCTCCTGCACCAAGGCCTTGTTCACCATGTCTTTGAAAGTTGGGGAAGTCAAAGGCCTGGGCTGAACCTTGATGTCGGGATCCAAACCCTCCATGAATCGCCGAGATCTTGCCTGTCGATGGCCACATCCTCGGTAGCGTACCTACATGGTGAGTGAAGCTGGTTGAGGTACTCGACCGCTCTGGTTCCCCTGGCAGCTTCTGAACTCCTCTTCTTCATCTCAATGATGCCCGAGTACATGAGCGATCTGAAGGCCTCGAGAGAACTCCTCCCAAGTGATCGCTTTGAGCATCTGATGGGCTGCGCGAAGTTAATCCCACCAAGTGGGTACTCGCCCTTGGTGATGGTGGCGTAAAGCACCTTCTCTCGGTCATTGCACTGGGCAAGCTGCAGCTTCTTCTCAATGTCTCTCAGCCAGTCGTCTGCCTCCAAGGGCTCTCCTGCTCCGGCAAACGTAGGCGATCGAGTCCTCATGAACTCCCCAAGCCATTGCGGTGAAAAATTTGGCTGCGGAGTCTTGCGTCTTGCGGGTTGTTCACCATATTCTGTGCCAATGCTGCGATGGTATGGCGCATCGCCATCATCTCTGCAGATCGGCCATCCCGGTGAGCAATGGTGGTTCGGCAACTCGACTCTGGCTGCCTGGCAGTGCAGTGGAATCCTGCTTGTTCTGTGGCCTTCTGCCAGACACGACCACGCCCGACCTCTGCCTCTGCCTCTGCCTCTGCGGCCACTCCCCTGACTATCCATCTGAAGCAATGGCCAAGGAAAGAGTTAAATCTGAGACAAGAGGAAATAGCGAAAGTTAAGGAGAATAGGGAAAAGGTAGCCATTCCAAGGCAAGGCGGAAGCGAAACTCCAACAAAAGGTGGGCTGCTGACACAATGCCTAGGGCAAGTGCTCAATACACCCAACAAGCAAGCAACGGAAAACCAAATAAACTCCGTTTACTAGCGAAGAAGGGATGACATGGGTACTAATAACTTATTCTTGATAGGGGTCCTTTTTGAGTTATCTTAGTCCACTTGATCCTTCTAGCGATCCTTCCACCGATCTTGTAGTCGATAGAAGACTTAAAAAAATTTCGAGGATAAGATCAAATTTAATTCTCAAAATCATATTCGGAAAAGGAAAAAGTAAGAACCTAAGAATAAGGTAAGAGGAGACCAACTTCTAAATTCAAATTCGTTGGTTTGATTTAGAAAATAATTTTTGAAATTCTAACTTGGCCATTCTAACTAGGGTTGCGACCTCGATCGATATGGCTCGATACCACCTCTGCGAGGACCCAGTTAACCAAATCCGAACCCATACGTGGCTTCCACCGTGCTAGTCCGAGGCAGCTAGCACACCGCAGTCATCTGATGATGATAACATAGACATATCAAAAGTAAATAACGATTACTAAGCAAAAGAGTGTAACAACATAATCATCCATCATCACTTTATTACAAGTATGGAGCCTTACGGCAAAGTGAAAATGTAGCGTGAAATGTAGAACAAAAAGAGCCAATCGGTGTGCCCACGAACAACCGGTAGAGTCAGCTCCTAGAAGATCGAGTCATCCTCCTCGTCATAGTCTTCACCACAGGATGTCGAGCGGTGGATCGCGGGCTTTTGATAGCCTCTTCTTCCATCATCGCTTTATGGAATAAGCGGCCCGCGTTAAGCTAGCGAGGTGAGTATACAACATACTACGCAAGTCTCGAAACTTATTGCAAGTAACTAAATGCATGGCTTGAAACAAAGGAAGCATATAGGGTTCATTTGCATAAAGCGAAATTGAAATTTAAATACAAGTAATAACTTCATAAAGCATTTCATAAAATGTAAATAGCATAATTGATTAAATTGAAGTATAACAATTTTCCAGGTTCCAACTACCTGGTTGGCTCTAGCCGCCAAACTAAATCCGGGAGCTCTAGCCGCTCGCGGATTCCCAACCACATTTTCATTTTAAACCAAATCATCATTTTCCAATTAAAACCAAAACCGGAAAATCTACTATGTGAAGCGTTCCACGCTTGCCCTTATCCGTGGATGCGGCTACTCAAGTAGTTTTAAGACTCTGTGAGCTGGTACACTTTACCCACAAGACATGATCAACCCCTTTACGCCAAGCTATTGACACACTTCCTTTGGTGTGCGGCGAAGATCATGACAAGGCCTTTACAATGCATATACATTCTGAGCTCCGCCGCTAAGGTTTCACATTGGTAGGGCTACCTCGCCGATCGAAGCCCCTCTTGCGCCTTGCAAGTACCCTCCCGACAAACCGCTTACGGCCCAATGGCGAAGTCAAATAACGATACATGCAAATTACTTAGCAGTCGTACCCATATAGACATGTGGTTGTCTTGTATAGCATGGCCCATGGTGTCCTACACCAGGTCCTTAATTGACTAGAGCGGACAATCACATTCCAAAATTTTGTGCATCCGCACCGCCATTCAACCAATCCGCCCGGTCTAAATCATTTTCACTTTTAATTTCAAATTAATACCGACAACACCAATTGCCATAATTTCCACAATTCATTTTGAATCAAGAATGAAATCATTTCCATAATGGTAAGATACAAGCGTGATTAAGCATGGCTAAGCATTTTCTCTGTTCCCATAATCAAAATGATTACCATTAATTCTGATAATTAGTTTTCCTAAGGTGTCAAAGGTTGTCAAGTTGAATATCAATGTGGCATAACAATTTGGCAATTAACTAAGCATTTAAAATGACATTAAAATGCTGATGCATAAATATTAAGCATGCAATAATTTAAAAACAAAATAGCATTTCATAAACTTGGGTTCAATATGGTCAAGGGAGACTTGCCTTCAACCTCTCCCTCTGCTGCTACCTCCATTTGGATGCTCCTCTCGCTCAACCTTCTCGTCGTCTACCTTGAAACACGCATAAATCGAGGCAAGAAATAAATAAAACCGAAGTAAATAAAATCCAAAATTCATAAAAATAACACCAACAGATAGATCTTGATTTTATATGAATTCAGAAATTTGAATCGTTGAATCGGAGTTGAGCGGAGGAAAACAGGGCTTCGAAGTTTAAATGGAGAAAATCAGAAAAATGGTTAAAGGATGACACATGTCGCTATGATTAAGCTGAATATTTCGGAAATTCAATTTAAATCGGAAAAAGGAAAATAACATGTATGGTGACATGCGGGGCCCTCAAGCGGTGACACTATTCACTTAGTGAGGTGGTGCGAGCGTGGTGAAGAGGTGGCGGAACCGTGTGCGTGTGGTGGGACTTAGCAAATCGTGGCGGACACATGGCGGATTAGATCGACATAGTTAGCGTGGCGATGACATGGGCGCATGGCGCCCGCGAATCCAGCGCATACTGTGGCGGCGGCGTGGCGCTTATCTGGCGTGCTGCGGCGCTAGGTGGCGGTGACGGGGCAAGACCGATGAATCTGGCGACTTCGATGTCGGCGACGGGATACCACCACGAATTAGGGTCTCGTTAAGCCTCGCGGCACACACAGGGCAACAGCGGCGGCAACCGCGGTGGTGGCGACGACGCAAAAGGTACTAAAACGGTGGCAAGGTTTCTGCGTGTGAAGCGTGGCGATATCCGGCCGTTCTTTGTGCGATCGGCAACGACAGTGCACTCGAGGAGGGCGGCGGCGAGGCAGCGGTTTGAGCACGCCGGACTTAGGGAAGAGCGGCACGGAAGCAGCGATGGAATGTGGATCGAATGAAAGAGTTAGTGATTCGGGTAGAGGTTGACAAAGTGAACTCAACGGGACCAAAAGATGCGGCGGAGGCTCAGCGGAAATGAAGCAAGGCGGCGGAAGACTTCAAGCATGGCGGCCAACTCCGTTGAGTCACGTGAGCACTACAAGGCATCGAGACGATGAGAGAGGAGGAAAGAAGCGGCGGGGGAGGAGAGCCGCGACGCGCGAAGTCGGTGGCCTTAAATAGGCTAGGGTTGCGGAAATAGCCGCGAAACGAGGTTGGTCGGGCGGCGCTCTTTATTCTGGTGGCGGGTGCTTAGGTGGCGTGGCGCCACGGAGAACCGCATGATCCGGATCGAGGCGGGTGGCGTTAGGGTTTCGGTAGTAGCTAAGCGACCGGCGGCGGAATCGGTAGTTGGATGATGATCAATAGTGGAGATCGAGGAGGATTAGGGTTTGGTG
This sequence comes from Guadua angustifolia, assembly GCA_036346375.1. Classification (NCBI taxonomy): domain Eukaryota; kingdom Viridiplantae; phylum Streptophyta; class Magnoliopsida; order Poales; family Poaceae; genus Guadua; species Guadua angustifolia. The sequence continues at coordinate 56,085,591 of CM070507.1, forward strand.
GAATGGGCGGCGGGAGTTTGGGCGGTGGTGGAATAAGAGCAGACGACGGAATGAGCGATGAAGTCGGCAAACCGGAGGAAAAAGAATTTAAATAAAATTTCCGAATAAAATAAATATCAGAATTCCGAATAAACTCCAAATCATTCAAATAGATAGCGAATAAATTCAGAAAAATCTCCAAAAATACAGAAAAAACAAATGAAGCACAAGGAACCCAAATAAAATAAGAAATAATTATTTTGGGGTTTAGATTAATCATATTAAATCCTTTTAAATTTTTAAAATTCATTTTAAGCTAGAATTAATTAGAAAATTTCTCTGAGTTCGGATTTTGAAATTTGAGTTCAAGAATTGAAAAAAAAAATGGAATATTCTGTTATTATTTTGAAAGTTTTCTGTAGGGAAGATCGGACCACCTTTCTTGCAATCTAGTGTGAATCTTGTTGTGAATGATTTTAAATAGTAATTAACCTTAAATACAATAGAATAAAATATTACTAGAGCAATAATGCAACGATCGAGTTTACTGTTCATCATCTTCCAAAAATTATGTTCATACTCATCAAGTGCTTTTCTCATCGAGTCCAAGACAAAAACCACCTAGCTTCTAACTTCGATGTGAGGAGGACCCGTGATAACTAGACATATATGTTAACATAGCCTATTAGTCCCACAGTATCACATAAAAATAGTAAAACAATATTAGAAGTAGGGTATCGTCTTGAAAGTTATAGAGTACAAATACGGAGGTTTTCTTTTTCACTTGTAGAAAGTCTTAAATAAATAGTCTTCAACAAACTTTGGGTCATCACGGACGAGTTTCTCGTTGACAAGCCGGATCGAAAATCCTAAATCTTCATTCTCACTTCTTCTACATATCGTATCTCCATTCTACATATATAAAAAAGAAGTTAGACATCAGGTTGAGCGGTAGAAGAATATACAATAATATAAATAGAGACTTACAAAGTCCACAGTCGACTAGTGGCGCGTCGAGCATCTGGCGGTACAACATATACAATTCGCGAACTCTAGCGAACATGCCATCCCCATTGTGAAAATCCAAATCTTTGTATTTCCTTTGGGACCGCCCTATACCCTCTTGGCCTTCTGCATGTATCTTGATGGGCCTTGCAATTTTGTTGTTAGGTTCTCTAAATCTTACAGGGAGCGGCGGTTGCCCCAAAAAGTACTTCGAGTTAGACCTAGCTCGTAATTACGGCGTTGTTCAGCGACATCTTTTGAGCTTGCGACATCGGCGCCTATAGCACTAGCCATCTTCAAGTTTTGCTTTCTAGAGATCGCTCGTAGTCAGACGTTTTGAAGGTTGAAGCCATACTGTCTCTTTGGCTTTTGCCATACTCAAGAAAAACTCCTGCGCGTTAGCATCGACTTTAGTCTTCTCGGGTGATGGCACCTTTTGGAAGTGAGATGTTACCTCGGCCTTCGTTTGCTCTTTGCGTTCTTCTTGATCATATCGGTAGGTAATTTCTTCTAAAGGCATGTCTTGCCTTCCTGAGATGACCGAGATTTGGTGCGAGGCGATCACGGACTTCGAGATGGTCTTGATGTTGATTCTTCTTATGTGCGGTGAGGAGTTGGACTTTTCTGGTGGTGCGGAGGAGGAGTTGGACTTTTTGGATCGTGCGGCGGAGGAGTTGGACTTTTCTGGTGGTGCCGCGGAGGAGTTGGACCTTTTTGGATGGTGCCGCGGAGGAGTTGGACTTGTCTAGCGGTGCGGCGGAGGAGTTGCACTTTTCGTGGCGGCAGTCTGCGTGTGGAAGTCGGCTCATCATCATCATCGTCGTTATCGGCCTCATCGTCCAGGCGAACATAATCAAGCTCTTGCGCCATCGAAAAGCCATGCGTTTTCTCCAAGTTTGTTTTTCGTCCTCGCTGGAATCTCTACCTTCATTTTGCGATATTGTCGGACTACTTTGTCTCGCCGACCTGGCGAATCCAGTGATATTGGGAGGCGGTCACGAGAACCTGCGAGGCGCATGGCCAAGCCACGCCATCAGCCACCTTGATGGTAATGCCATGTCTTGGACAAATCGGCTTGCAGTGTCGGTTACGTGATGTCATCCTTTGGAAAATGGAGTCGATGCTCTCCGGAATCGTTGTGGGCCTTGGTGCTCTTAAGAACACCGTGGTGAGGTTAGAAACGTCATCGAGTGGCGATGCGTGGTGAGAGCTTCTGTCTTGCTTGCTCCACAACAGTCGACTTAGCTCTCTCTTCCTCTAACGCTCTTGCCACAGACATCTTGTATTTGACTTTGCGGTTCATCTTCTCTTATTCTTTTGATTAGCTTGTACTGCGATGCATCATTGGGAAGCCTTCTTTCCACGGCACCAAACCAACTCCTCGGGTGCGCCAGGATGCTCCACATTACCAGAACAGCGATCGACTCATCATTCTCCTTCGTGGCACGAAAAGCCCTTGGGAAGACTCCGTGAGCATCGATATTTTCTGCGACACCTCCGGGCTCTATTGCTCTGAAGCTCAAGCTGCCATCTTCGAGGCAAGCCCCCTCCCAACCAACGGTGCTTTGATCGTGCGATGAACTCGGCCGTCGCGAAATGCGCCCTTGAGGTTAGCTCTTGTTCGGCTATCCCATGCGGTATTTTCTTCACGTAGCCACGATTGCCTAGTGTGTGAGGTACATATTCTTATCCGTGTTAGCCTTGTTCTTGACTCCTTTATGCAGGCTTCTTGAAATTCTGTACTCCATAAAGTCCTTCCAAAATTCCCTTATCTTTGGAAACATGTTAAAATTTGGCGTGACATTCTTCTTCACATAGTTCTTATTCAATTTGAGTCTTCCAATTATTCGGCATGTGCACATGATACTTAGTGCACGTTTCTTTGCAACCAACTCGACCCTTGGGAGAAATGGAATACTTGTTTTAGCTTGCCTCATAGCGAGTCCTTGGTCATCGGGAACCACCCATGATCACCTTCATGGCGGTCCATGATCTATAGGTGATGGGCACGTTATCCCTAGCAAGTACTCCATGAGTTTATCTGTCTGTATATGGCCGTGTGGTATAGCGAGTTCCCGACTTAGAGAGCTGGGCTATGTTGTGAGCAGCCCTTAGGCATCTTGCTCGGACCCACGACTGTTGCGCGCCTTTGTTCACCGATGTTTGAGCCTACAATTGGATCTTGTTATTAGTCGTATGACCCTACAATATTTTGGGAATCTGGCGTACTAATACTTTACCTCGCCCATGGCGATCGCGTCGGCTTGGTCCATAGCGGTCGCGTCGACTTGGTCCATGGCGATCGCGTCGGCAATTCCGTGGTACGTGGCGCCAGGTTGCTCCATATCAATATCCTGTAGGTTCGGTATTCCGTGGGCTATCCATTCCTACGCCGTCTATATTAGAGGGCGAACTCCCTCGGCACTTGTCCCTGATTCGAGGCCATTCCTAGCAATCAAAAATGTTATTGGGTTAATTATATTGCATTCATTTATGGTTGCTACATGACATCAAACTTGTGAATTCAAACGATGGTAATTTTGCTAGAGTTGAGAGGAAATCAAGTGATGTTGTGACCTCGAAATGAAAAAATAATATGAAAAAATTCATATATTCTTAAGAAAATATTTGCTTAATAAAAAATAATGAATCATTCTTATTCCACACTAAAATGATTTTAAAAAAAATAAGCCCTGCAAGTTCAAAAGCATGGATGCGGGAGGCGTCAGTGCAGAGGCGAAGCCATGAGGAGGCATGCTCGCTTGACATGGAATGATTGCAATCAATCATTCCATGTCAGCTGGGCTGCCAAAAATCATTTTAGTGTGGAATAAAATGATTCATTATTGTTTTGATCTGATTGTTTTCGGATTGTGATATGTCACTTTTTATACACATACATCTTTATACACACAAATATATATATATATGTTTATACACATACATCTTTCAAGGTCACATATATACATCTAAACACATACATTTTTGTCAACAAAATATACATACACATGAAATTGTAGGATCAAATTCATTATATCACAGAGTTACAAAAAGAAAATTGACAAGTTTAAAGAGCTTAAACTTGTGGAATTTTCTCTTTAACTCTCGATATATAATGAATCTGAAATTCATACATAGGTAGGGCAATCTATGTGCACAAATATTTAAAAGAACACATACAAATATTTAAAAGAACACATACAAATATTTGGAAGACTTAGAAGTGACACCCATACTCCACTTAAGTGTATGCTCACTATCACCCAAAAGTCACCCATACTCCACTGAAGAACACATACAAATATTTAAAAGAACACACACAAATATTTGGAAGACTTAGAGGTGACACCCATACTCCACTTAAGTGTATGCTCCTTTGTCACCGAAAGTCACCCATACTCCTTGAAGAACACATACAAATATTTAAAAGAACACACACAAATATTTGGAAGACTTAGAGGTGATACCCATACTCCACTTAAGTGTATGCTCACTGTCACCCGAAAGTCACCCGGAAAACCTCTCGTGGGCACCCAGAAATATGAATCGATTCCTCACACGTGCGTTGGACTTAGAGGTGACACCCATACTCCACTTAAGTGTATGCTCACTTGTCACCCAAAAGTCCGTGCACGGAGTATTAACTAAATGAACTACAATTATTACAATTAGTGGCACAAAACAAATATTTACAACACATGTATACATCTGTACAAAACAAATATTTACAACACATGTATACATCTTTCAAGAACATATACAAAGCACCAAATTGAAGTTTACTTTTGGCTGCAATATAAATAACCATAGAGCAAAATGATCAAAAAGCAGCACAAGGGCGAAAAAATGAACAAGGCAATAAACATAAAGCTCAACTTGTTTATTTTGAGTGTTCTCGAGATGTCGGGTTGCCCAAAGGCCCTCCTCGCCACAAGGGACGAGTAATAGACTAATTTGTGACAACCTTACCTTAGTTTGAACCCTTACCACCTTAACATACACATTAAAAAATTGATAATCAAGCTCATTGTTAACCGATTATATTCGGTGACAACAGAAGTAAAGTGACTAGAGAAGTGCTACTAAGGAACTAAGGAACTAAACAAAATATAGACAACAGAAGAAGTGCTACTAAGGAACTAAAAAAAACTATAGAACAGAGAGAAGTGCTACTAATGAAGTAAAGTGACAACAGTATTGAACACTAATTAGACAAATAAGTGGATACAAGAGAATGCGAATGTGAATACAAGAGAAATGTAGTAAAAAACAATACATGGTGGAAGCGTACATGCAATACATGATTGTCGTCTAATCCTGGTCATGCAATACTGAGGATTGTTGAAATAAGGCGATATGAGCATAATGAGACATATACTTAACCGGATATGACTAAGCACAACTTATCCACAATGTCGAGAACATATGAAATGATCATGAATTCAACGGTATAAGCTTATAATCACATAGATTCATGATATGAACACATATATATAGGACATTCAGCATGGATAATAAATGAATTAACGAGCAGATATACTAATCATGTTTGGTTTTTCGATGTTACTCTCGATTTAATAATTTGATGGGTTGCTTCAAAGCCCTCCAACACCAAATTTCAGCAATATATCACAGGGTATATCAATCGAAATTAGTGACTCTATTCGATTCAAGCAGTTTAAGAAAAATTGACTCACTAATACTCAATTATGGATGAAACACTCTTGAACAACGAATTGCAATAATTTTGCCTCTGACGGTGATGCCAAGCCGGTGAAATTGAGTTCCATATTAGACCGGGATATCAAAGTTATGAAAGGAACTATTCTCGGGATAGCATATCACATATCTGGACAACAAAGACCAAGTTAAAGTATTGATACAATGGTCTATGATCTTGAATTACAGAATGATTCACTAACTAGCGGATAAATATTGCCTCATTTATTTGTATCATCATCGGCGGTAGTAGAGAATAAAATCGGTGCCTCGGATCAAGAAATATTGCCTCTAGCGGCCATACAGGTGAAGGTAGATCCATGCAAACATACATGGCTAACAACATTGGCAAGCATCACGAGGTCCATGCAGGAGGCAAGCAAGCATGCAAATTGGCAAGCAAACATACATAGCTAACAACATTGGCAAGCAAACATACTAATCACGGGATGCAAACTATACAAGAACCACATATTGACAATGAATAAATCGGTACTTCTCTGACATATAAGTCTATCAATTTAAGGTGGTAAGGGTTCTCATGATACATATACATCTAGAATCATCACAGAATAAATGTCTATCTCATTGATAACCTAGAATCATCACAGATTAGTTGTCACAAATTGTCTATTGCGGTCCCAAATCCTCCTTGAACACTATACCCACATGCTAGGTCCCCAAGCCAAATGAATTGGTGGCCCTTAGCATCTGCACATTCACATCTGCACATGCACATCTGAAACATTCACAATCACATTCACATCGCACATGCACATTCACACATCGCAAGAAGCGATACCAAAGCGACGGCGGGAGGCAGTGGGGAGGTCGGCGGCAGCGGGGAGACAGCGTGGAGGTGAAAGCGATGGTGGGGCGAGCGTCACGAGGCGATCTGAGTCGGCAGCGGTCCGAGGCGAGCGGCAATGGCAGCCGCGAGTCGGCGGCGGAGTAGCTCTTGAGCAAGCAATGGCGGTGGTCCAGTCTTGGCGGCGGCGAGCTCGGAAACAGCGCGCTGTAAAAGTGAGAGGAGGGCACGGGCTAGGGTTAGGGTAAATGAGAGGAAGGCGTGGCGTTTCATTTTTATAGGGGTGGAATATCACTGCTGGTTGGTCACACCAACCGGTGATAATATATCTTCTTGGTCCATTGTCCAACCGGTAGTGATAGTGGAATATTACTGCCGGTCCATCATACAACCGGTAGTGATAATGTAATATTACTGCCGGTCCATCATACAACCGGCAGTGATAGTGGAATATTCTTGCCGGTCCATCATACAACCGGCGGTGATAGTGAGAATATTCTTGCGGTCAATATACAACCGTGATGATAAGCTCTTTGCCCATATTCTATTAAACTTGATCCAAATCCTTTTAAAATTTTTAGAGGCATACTATAGGACATCTAATATTTTATTTAAATATTTCCCCAAAATTTTATTAGGTCCTAAAATTATAAAAATCAGATTGCTAACTATTTTAATTGTTTTAATATTTCAAAAATCAAATAATGCTTGCAAATTGAACAACAAATCTTTGTCAAATTCGAACAAATTCAAGTGCAATCAAAATCACAAAAATCCAAATCATTGATATGCTAATCTCAGACCAATTAAGTGAAACTTTCAATTTGATCAAAAAAAGCATAACCTCAATTTCCATTATTGCATATATTACATTAATTGTTAGAAAATAAACATATCGTTCATACAAAAGCATACATTTCATTACTACAACTAAGCTACGATTAGGCCTTCGTTATGATCGCGGCGTATGTATGTAACCAAATCCTTGTCTTCCATGGTACTTAGGTCAACGTCCTCTCCAAAGGGAAGCTCATCGAATTGGTTGTACTCTTCCTCGTCGACAACATTCTCAACTCCGACAATCCTTCTTTTCCTTGAATAACCACGTGGCGCTCCTTGTTAGCGAGATTCGATTACAAAGAAGATTTGTGTATGAAATTAGCAAATCGAATGGTTCTTCTCTGTATCAAGCGAGTTTGAGGTCCACGGTAGTGATCTTGCGTACTTGTCGATATTCACGCCACGAAGTCGACCCATTGGCACGAAAGAGAGGACCTTCAAGGTCCATAGTCAAGCTCCCAAATCTCTTATATGAATCCGTAGTAGGTTTGCCTATTTCCATTCTTTGTCATAGGCATCTATCACGGATACCGCTATTTTGATTGGTGCTCTTTTATCTTGTGCTCTTGTATAAAATGTAAAACCATTTATGTTGTATCCTTGGAATGTCCGAATTGTAGTTGGCGGTCCACTGAGCCAATAATTTCAAGCGGCCTTGATCTGTCTCCATCGCATCATGTGTCTACACAACCAATCGCGAAAATTATCTCTGTGCTCTCTCGCGAGCCAACCCTCGACCTCCACAGGTTTGTTTAGGATAGCACATTCTTGTGCATGTCGACATCTGGGGCCACCACAACTGATTGTCCCAAAAGCTGCGAAATGTGCTTGTGTAAATGAAGCTAGATTGCTAATGCGTCTTGATTTCTCGCCTAGTGTCCCTTTCCTGTAGCCTTCCCTCATGCTTGAGATCTGAGCACACCAATCGCTTTGAGATCCATATAATCGGCGCAGAACTCAATGACCTCCTCGGTTCCCCGACCATCGGCAATCAGCCTTCCGGTCGATTTGGTTATGAACATATTTCTTTATAACCCCATGAATCTCTCGAAAAGGTACATCGATGTAGAAATACGGGACCAAGAATCCGTATCTCTTTCACAATGTGAACAATGAGATGGACCATAATATCAAAAAAGATGGAGAAAAACACATCTCAAGCTTTGCACAAAGTGTGGACCATGTCTTCCTGCGACTTATCTAGTATTAATGGATCGATGGCCTACGTGAAATCGCGTTGAAGAATGAACACAACTTGATAATTGGGTCTCGGACTTTCTCTGGTAGAACCCCTAATTGCAATTGGAAGCATCATGTCATCATCACGTGGCAATCGTGAGACTTCATACCAATTAACTTTAAGTCTTTCATTGAGACTAGTCTCTTTATGTTAGCGAGTAACGAGGCGGAACTTTGATTCCGTGCAAGCATTCATAAGCGCTAATTTTCTCTTTCTTGCTCAAAGTGTAGCGAGTTGCGGGAAGGTACTTTTGCTGTATCCATTTCTTCGTGATCGCTCCTTCCTCGGTTTCATATCTTGAGGTCCATCCTTGCTTGAAGTGTATCTTCGTTTTGCGGTATGTCGATGAAGATACCAAGCAAGTATCACACGTTCTTCTCTATGTGCATGGCGTCGATTGCGTGTCGAACTTCAGTCTTGCCAATAAGGTAGGATCCAAAATCTGATTTCTTTTTCCACAAAGGAGCCTTATCCGGGAAGTCGGAATAGATGTCTTCTGGCTCCTTTCCGTGAATAATTGTAAGATCCTTCTGACGGCAAATATCTGTTTCCCAATGTGATTCTTGAAGCTAAGGCGGTCTCCTTTGTCCGTCAAAAGCTCTCTTATTATTGCGGTATGGGTGATCCTTGCGGAGGAACCTCGATGCCGCATGTAAGCCATTTTTATTTGTTCTTGACCACCGGCTAGTTGTATCATCCGAGCCTTTGGGCGCATCCGTTGAAGCCTTTTGTCGTGCGGCCCGACAGTTGCCAAGCGGGATAATCATTAATGGTTACAAACAATAATGCCCGTAGGATAAAGTTTTCTCTTTTATACTCATCCCATACCTGTACACCATCGGTCCACAATATTAGAAGATCTTCAACCAATGGTTTGAGGTACACATCGATATCATTGCCAGGTTGCCTGGGCCCTTGGATCAATAGTGGCATCATAATGTACTTTCGCTTCATGCAAAGCCAAGGAGGAAGGTTGTAGATGCATAAAGTCACCGGCCAAGTGCTGTGACGACTACTCATGTTGCCAAAAGGATTCATCCCATCTGTACTCAACCGAACCTTATATTCCTCACATCATATGCAAAGCGCTTCTTATATTTTTCTGTCGATGTTCCTCCATTGCATAGAATCGGCGAGGTGTCTGAGCATTCCATCCTTCTTCGCTCTTGGCGTGCCATCGTAACAATTGGGCATGCCTTTTGTTATAAACAATCGCTTTAGATGGGGATTATAGGAAATACCACACCACCTTACAGGGACACCTCTTCTTCTTACTCCTCACCCGACATCTTCGTTCTCGATATAAGTCGTCGTTGCCCTTATACCGCTTTGCTTTGCAAACAACACGAGCATCCATGTCGCAAACTCATTGCAATACAATATGCAATCGTTTGGACATGCATGTATTCTTTGTACTTCCGGTCCCAGCAGGCGGACAACTGCTTGGCACGATGCGTAGTTGAAGGCAACACGTTACCCTTTGGAAGCAAGTCCCCAAGAGACATAACTAGCTCGATAAAGCTCTTATCGGACCAACCATTGCTTGCCTTCAAGCTGCGATGGTGAAAGCACGGTATCGACTTTACGTGCTCCTCCTTGCGGCCGGGTACAATGGCGTTGTAGAGTCCTCTACCATCTGTTGGAACTTTTGAAACTCCCTTTCACTCGTGAAGTCCCCTCCCCATCACGCGACATTTGATCTAGATCATCTTCGTGGGTATCAACGAACGCATCTTCCACCGTTGTCATATCGTTGTCTCCGTCATCTTCATTAATGTGTTGCCCTTCATGTACAATATCATCTTCATCAATGTGTTGCCCTTCATGTACAATATCATCTTCACCGTGCTCGATCCAACGGTATAGCCGACCTTGAAACCCCTTGAAGCAAGTGTGCGCGCATCGACTCTATGTTACAAAACATCTTCTCATTTTTGCAATCAGCGCATGGACAACACATATAGTCCGCCAGGTTTCTCGACTTGTGTCGCATAGCGCATTTAGAAAACAAGTCACACCATTAAACAACTACGGACATGACGGTCCGTGTCATACATCCACCTTCGGTCCATCTACGATTAATTATATCAAACTACATTTCGATATATGAACAAAGCGATATCAAAATAATTTATTCTTTGATGTAGTCATGCATTGCTAATTAATTAAAGCGATAAACACATTATAAGCACATAATTGCAAATAACAATATAATTGTAATTTGTTATGTAGCGCTAGCTATTAAATTAAATTAATCTACAACAAACAAGCATATAATTGAATATAAGGATATATTTCTAAATAATTATTTATGTTCCAACTTTCATTATTGCAAAATCCATCTACCATTTTCCATTATTTAAATATTCAACTAGCAATTCTCACTATTTATAATTGATCATCTAGCAATCTTTACTATTAAAATCCATATAACAAATTTTCATTAATTAAATTAATTACAATTATGCATAATTGTCCATCTAGCAATTTTATTACTTAAACATCCACTACATCACTAAAATGGATATGAATTAGCGCAAATAACAATATTATTGTAAATGATTAGTTTTACAAATACATCTAGCAATTTTGCCTATATAATACATCAAACTTTTTCACTATTTAAATATCCATCTAGCATTTTTAATTATTTAGAAGATTTCTTCATTTCATTTTGTTATGTAGCGCTAGCTATTAAATTAAATTAATCTACAACAAATTAACAAGCATATAATTGAATATAAGGATATATTTCTAAATAATTATTTATGTTCCAACTTTCATTATTGCAAAATCCATCTACCATTTCCCATTATTTAAATATTCAACTAGCAATTCTCACTATTTATAATTGATCATCTAGCAATCTGTACTATTAAAATCCATATAACAAATTTTCATTAATTAAATTAATTACATTTATGCATAATTGTCCATCTAGCAATTTTATTACTCAAACATCCACTACAATATGAATTATAATTTATTCAATAATTTAGCTAGATCTTAATTTGAGCGATCTGAGCATAAAGCTGCTCTGCAGTACAATCGGCAATTATCAACATCTATAGCACTCGTAAAGTAAAATTTTCGACAAATATAACATACATCAAGTCGATAACCTCGAAAAATTTTAATACAATTTTTCAATGACAACTTCGTCAAGATAATACTGCTCCTCTTTGTTACGCTCGATTGGAGAAGATGTCGATTCGATGAAAAATATGAACAAAATCTTGACACAAAATTTGGCGGCACCTCTCCGGAAAAATACACCGAGCAAAGAGCACTCCTCTCTTACGCTCGTAGGAAATCGTCGGTCGGTGAAGATTGCTATATAAATAGCTTATCACTCTGACTCTGCGAAGAACCGCGATGATAAGGTCATATTGCTGCGAAAATACCTTATCACTGCGGTTACTGCGCGAGAACCGCATGATAAATCATCTCGCGCCAAAAATTGCGTTAGCGGGAAAATACATATCACTTGCGGTTGAATATCTGAACCGGCGATAAACTTTAAATATCACTGCGGTACAGAAATTAAACCGGCGATAATATATCACTACGGTTATAGGTATCAACGGCGATGATAGTCGATTATCCTTGCGGTTGGTAATACAAACCGGCAGTGATACTCGAGCGTTCCAACCCCCGCCCATACAGCCGTCGCGCATGCCCTTTCCTCTGCCGCGCGCTTGCCCATTCCTCTGCTGCGCCAACCGTTGCACTTCACATTCCTCTGCCAACTGTTGCCCTTCCCATTCACAATCCACTCTTGTTGCGCTTTACATTCCTCTGCCAACTATTGCTATATAATGCCACTATTGTTGCATGAATGGCAACCCCCACACAATCCACTCTTGTTGCAAGAATGGCACCCCCAAGAAGCGTGCGTGTTGGGCAAAGCCCCACTCCGTCGCTAGAGAGGGAGGAGGAGAAGGAGGAGGAGGAGGAGGAGGAGGAGGAGGCGGAGGAGGAGGAAGAAGGGAGCAGGAGGAGGAGGAGCAGCAGCAGCAGCGGACGGTGGCGAGGCTGCGGCGTTGGGGCAAGACCAACTCCGCCACGAATCGGATTCGGATGAGAAGGAGGGCGAGCATCGCCGCACATCAGCGGCAGACTCGGCGAGGAGGAGGAGGAGGAGGACGACGGCAGCGAGTTTTGGATATAGGGCTTGGCGCCATTAGACTATTATAATTAGGACTAAATATGTAATGATGGACAAATTATGTTTTGTAATGTTATTTTAATTAATACATATCCGCAAATTACAAATTTGCTTTCATATATTCTGCTTTTTAACTAATTATTCTTTCATATGTTACTTTTTTTAACTAATTATGCTTTCATATGTTACATGCGAGATAAATTACAATGTTTCTTATGTTACATGTCGAACTAATAATGGGAAACGATAATATCACTGGGTTCTATAGTAAAACCGGCGGTGAAAATGGTCTTATCACTTCGGTTTTACTATAGAACCGGCAATAATAAATCACTACGGTTTTACATATAAACGGCGGTGATATCTTCTTATAACTGCGGTTCTCTATTAAACCGGCAATGATATTACCTCCATTCTGCGAGAAATTGATACTATTCTTATCACTTGCCGATTGAAGTTTGAACCGCGGTGATAATATTATCCTTGCGGTTGAATTTGGAACCGCGGTGATAATATTATCCTTCTTACTCGGACCTACGGCGATGATGAAAATCATGGATGAGGCGATCAGTAGTAGTGATGACAGGTTAGTGTAACATTCTAGAATTTGTGCCATTTAAAATTTTACTTAGTTTTCAAAAATTTTGTGAATTTAAAATCTTACCCTTAAGTGCAATCAAGTTGAAACAAAATTTGAAGTTCAATTGAGTTCAAATAAATTTATTTGGGTTTTAAATTATAGAAATATTTTTGGGAATTTTCTATAATTTTTCCTAATTGATTTGCTATTTAATTTGGCCTTTTTTTATTTTCTGGAATTTTTAAGGCGAAAACCCTTTTCTTTTCTTAATTTCCTGCAGGTGACTTCTCTATCTGCCCACTTTCCTTCCACATTAGCGGCCCGATTCCTTTTCCTAGCCAAACTCCTTTTCTTCCGGCGGCTCCTTTCCAGTATCTTAAGCCAACCTTCTTGACTGTCTGTTGGCCCGATCATGCATAGCCTAGTCCGACTGCTACCCACACCTACTGATCATCAAGCCCCACCGATCAGCCTTAACCGCTTTGTCTCCACCTCGGATTCCACCACTGTCCGACTCCCACAATTGTTGTAAAAAAATCCGCGATAGTTCACGCCATATCCATGCTAATTTCCTCGACATACGCACCTATAAAGGTGGCCGCCTCTTTCCCCTTTCTCTTCTCTGCATTTTGTCGCTCGAGTTCATCACCTGAGTCAACCCTAGTTACAATGCTCTACTGCCATGCCACTGAGCTCCCTCGCCGCTGATCTCCGCCGATCGTAAGCCTCCGCCGTTGTTGTTGGTCTTGCGCGGGTTGCTCTCATCACTCGCAACCTTTTGCATCAAGCCCCGGGCCAGATCAGTCACAATTTCGTGCTCGGCCGTGCCTTCTTCCTCAACTTCGGCAAGGCCACGCCATTGCCGATTGGCCGGAGCCCTATGCTGGCCAAGCTAAGGTGGCAGCTGCATCGGAGCCCTGTGTCTTGTCACATCGCTGCCACCACATGCCCTCAGTTGACATGGCAGCCGTGTCGACCATGCCACATCACTATGTCGTGTGGCAGCCACGTCAGCCCTAGCCATTGCGTTGCCATCCACTGGTCTTGCCACCTCATCCTGAGCCGCTGCGTGGCACCCTACGTCAATGCGGACTGCCACGTCACCCCCTAGCCCCTTTCGGTGAACTTAGTCCACCATACATCGAGTCATTGACACCTAGGCCCCACATGTCACCGTCTTTTCTTTTGTTTTTCCCATTTCTAGGAAATCCAAAAATCCTGGCCAATCACAATACACCCTATGGTGGTCACTATTCACCATCTCCTTTTTCTATTTTTTAAATTTCTTGATCCAAGCCAATTTTGAGAGCCTGTTCTCCACCGTTTGAGCTTCAAATTCAATGATTCAAAATTTTAAATTCATATAAATTCAAGCTCTATGTTCCCAGTACCATTCTTTACATTTTTTAATTTTATTTGTGTATCTTTTATTTATTTGAGTTCATTTTCACATGTAGACGTTATCGCCAAAGCTTCGCTGAACCAACAAGAGGTAGAACTGATAGTGTTTAGTGAAAGTATGTATCCCAAATTTCTAAAATGCTTATGTTGTTTTAAATTATGCATGCTTACTTTTATGCAATGTACTTTAAATTCAGTCATAAGGTTTAGTTAAAATTTCAAACTTGTTATGACTACCTCATCATTGAACATTATGTACCTTTGTCACCCTAGCTGGTATTAGTTATTTTTTATGATAATTAGTAGAGTAGTATCATACAGTAGAAATGCTTAATCCAACTTAAACGTTTTGGTATTATGCCAATTTGGGAATCATTTCAAACCCTTGTTTAACTCATTTGTGAAGTTGCGAAAATAGGTATTGCTGTTGTCACTTAAATGAAATAAAATACAAAATGGTTTTAGACTAGGGCAGATGGAAAGTTAGGCAGGTGCAGGAAGCATGAGACTTTGCAAGGTGATTGTTCCCTAGTCAACTAAGGACTAAAGCATGTGTTATTTTGAATTGAGCACTACTGTATAACTACAAGTCTATATACATATGACCTAGCTAGTTAATTTGTGTGTCTCATTATTGGATTCGCCAGTTGGTGAAATGTGGGTGTCGAATGGAGACAGGTTTCCCGCAAGGCATAAGAGGGGGCTTCCGACTGGGTGGATGGAGCCCTTCGGTGGTGAAACCTTAGTGGGCGAGGTTAATAACAGAGTTGTACATTGTAAAGACCTTGTCATGATCTCTCTACTGCATACCAAAGGAACTGTATTAATAGCTTAGCAACAAGAGATGATCATGTCTTGTGGGTAAAGCTATACACACTCTACGGAGTTAAAACTACTTAAGTAGGTATACCCTTGGTCAAGGATGGGCAAGGTATGCTTTCACATGGTAGATTTTTTGGTTTCATTTTAAATAAAAATAATGGTTTGGGAATCCGTGAGTGGATGGAACTCTCAGGTTATAGTTGGCAGTTGGAGCCAGTTAGGTGGATGGAACTTTTTTTAATTGTCTTATTAAATTAAATTATTGCAACTACATTTGGTTCATTGATGCTTTGTGAAATTACTAGTTGTATTTAAAGTTAAATATTGCTTTACGCTAAATGAGCCATACTATAAACCTTCAATTTTTAGCCTTGCATATAATTATCATGCATTATATTTCTAGGACTTGCGGAGTAAGTTGTGTATTCACCCTTGCAACGTTCTAACTTTTCATAAAGGAGTGCATAAAAGCAGAAGGTGACTACGAGTTTTTAGCTTCCGGTGAATAGAGTGATCTTGTTCCTACATAGGACCAGAGTGAAAATAGGTTCCCTATGGTGTTCTCATTTAGGGATGAGGATGAAGTAGAAGCGATAAATCAGAGCATGACAACTTTTTGGACGAACTGTAGATGGAATTGGATTTTTCCATGGAATCCATCAATATGAGAATAAGAAAGGTGAAAAGTGCTACAAATGTTCATATTTTAAGAATATCCTCATTAGACAAGTTGTTGCCTCAATGCATCTAAAATGTTTTGATATTCAATTACATATTCTATAACTAGTTGTGTCTTGTACATGTTGTTGTAGAAATATCTAAAGAGAAGAAAATTTCGAACAACAGATACTAATCATGGAAGTTCTGCTAAGAGAGGTAGAAAAACTTTTGGTTCCAACAAGCAAGCTCGACACTATTCAGTAATTGGATTAATTTAAGGTGAGCAAATAGTAAGGATAATTTCAGTAATCAATACATTAACAAGATATGATACCGTAAATATCAACAAGCATTCATTGAGAAACAACATTAATTATTTGATAGATCAAGACATGGCCACCTTAGGGCTTTTCCATGTCTACCATCATCTGTGCCACAGTTTCTGTAATAGAGGCTTTTTGGTTCTCTCTAAAGTTTCACAGCTCTCGCACAGTGCCTATTTGTTTATCACCAATAACTTGATTGTGTAATACCGCAAACCTTCTTTGCCAGGGTTTTTGCCAGAAATGTTTTCCACCGTCTTGATTCAAGGTTCTACCATCGCGCAGTTATTAATGCTATTAAAGGTTTCGGGTTTTCTGTAAAAAACTTATCGAATTGGGTGTTTTCGTCTGAGCCGTGTAGTTTGGCGGCAAGTTTGTTTTTCTTGTTATTTGTCATTTCGCACCAAGAATTTATTGGTTCGCGCTACTGGTTAAAAGTTGGACTTTGGTTTTGGAGGGGTTTTTAGGAATTTTCCCTCCCTCACCTAACCTTTCTCTCTCTCTTTCTTTTAATGTGTGGCTGAGAATTCTTGGAGGCAGCCTCTTTTCTTGCCATGCCTGCCGACTCCTTCCCCTCTCCTTCTTTGGTTTGAGTGCCACGAGGGCTAAGCCCTCCTCTCCAGCCGGTCGGCTACTCCCTAGCGCCCTGCTCTCCCCTGGCTTCCTCCTGCATTGCCTCTTGCCGGGCAGAGCTCCTGGCCGCGCCCCTTCTCCTGTCCCTCCTGCTCGGCTCGCGCCTGTGCCTCCTCCCCTCTGGCTCGGTGCAGCACCAAAGCCGGCGGCCGGCAGGCAGCACCAACAGTGATCGAAGGAACAGCCAGGCGACACAGATGTGCAGGCCGGCGGTGCCTCCCCTCCGGCCAGTTCCGGTGCCGCCCTGGTTTCTCTCCGGCGACCTTCCCTCCCCTCCGGTCAAGTGCCCCCTCCTGCCCCCTTCCTGTGGTGAGGACTCAAGCCTAGAGTTCATTGAGATGTTTGGTTTCTAGTATGCATGTCAGGTGTTTGACGAAATGCTTAGCTAGGGTTTGGGTGTGGTTGGGTGGCTGAATTAGGGTTCTTGCCATGGAGTTTTATTGGTTGATTGGTTGTGCATGGAATGGATTAGAGGTGGAACCCTAGAAGCTGTGCAGTTTTGTTTTTCGAGCAGATTCATGTGCTCTGTTATAACGCGAATTTGAAAATTCTGCAAGCGTTTCCTGGGGGTCTGGATATTGTAAAAGTTGTAGATAATCGAATTACCTTTCAAGAGAGACCTAAATCATTAAGTTTTGTTCAGCCATTTAAAAGTTATGGCTATTTTACCGAGCGCTGTCCAATCTGTGTCGTGATTGGAGCAGCCTGTGTTCAACTGTAGATTAGAGGAACTTAGAGGCCGAATCATGCTTTTCATATACTTAGAAAAAGGTGGGAAATTTCGTTCCATTCGAGAAAATGTACTCGTTTATTTGATTTGGAGTTGTTAAACTCAAGTTATGCTTGTTGGAAGTCTGCTGTCCCGCTGGACAGATTTCTGGTTTTCAGGCTTTTGGAGGGGCGTGTGGAATCGTGGTTGTATTGAGTTTTTGTGGTTATTTGGTTGGTATGATTTTGAGTGGATTGTGCCTAATTGCAGGTGGTGTGACCCCGGGGGTGGCATCAATTCCTCGCCACACAGTTTCGAGAGGTTTAAGGCAAGTACTTCGGGTTGTGTGCCTAATTGAGTTGTTCGTTGTTATTTATCTGTGCATGGCTAATTTCTATTGAATGTGGCAAGCATGAGTTATATTGGTGATCATCCCTTCGAGGACGTGATTAGCTATTGGATTCGAATGATCACTAGTAAGCCTTAATCTCGGTGAGTTTACTGTACCTTTGTTAATATTGCAGTGAGTAGCGAGTATGGGGCACATGGATACTCGTGGTTAATTTACAAGAGTTGTACTTAACTGTGCCCCGTCTGTGGAATGGAATTGAGTATGTGTGCGAGTCGATTAGATGATTATGAATGTAGTTTGAAATTATTTACGTTAATTGCATGACAGAAACGCTGTAATGTATTGCCATGTCTTATTGTTGAATCTGATTAGACTAGTTCCGATGGCAACTTATGAAAGTGAGAATTGGATATGTTAATGTATGTGGTTATGGTTATGTTAGTGTTGGCAATGAATGAAAGGTTGCATTTCATTCATGTAAATGGCACTGTGCATTCATTAAAGGAAGAGGCGACCCATTCGATCACGGGCCTCTGTGTTCACGTAGTGAACACGAAAGTCCTACCTCGTAGTCTCATTCATCGAGGTGAATGGGAGCGAGACAGTAAGAGTAGGCACCTTCCACAGGATGGAAGGGACGTGAGGGTGCACACCGACGAGTGGGCACTCGACAGTACCGGTACGTTCATCGAAAAGGACATTCATGTGCATTGCATCTTTAATAATGTGTTTTGTGGTAAATGGCATGTCATATGGGTTGCGATTATGGTAAAGGAAGGTTGAGTCGTGGACTCAACCCAAAAGGGGAGATTGAATTGAATTTGATGAACTAGCACATTTCATTGCCTTGTTATTTATGTTGTATGAATATCGTGGAGTGAAGTCGAGTTATGAACTCAACAAAAATTGATGAAAATGGTTTGAGTTGCAAAAAGAGGTGGTTGAGTCGGGAGACATTGTGATTTAGAGTTAAGTAATGCTTCATGGGCGTTGAATAGTTTTATTACCAGGTTGATGACTTTATTGCAGTAATTTTTTGGTATGGTCAAGTTATTGTTTTTAATGGGCATAATTGTGTATTGTCCGGATGTTGCTTCATTTGTATTACTTGCTCTTATGGTCAAGCTATTGTTTTACTTATGATAATTTGGAATTGTTAGTCTCGTGTACTTTGCTGAGTCTCACGCTTGTTTGCTTCTTGTTTTAGGTACCTTGAAGCTGGCTCGCCGGGATGGGAATAGTGGCACATGCGACTTGGTCACTAATTCATTTCTTGATTCGTAAAGTTTGGTTGTATATAAGATGGTTGTAATGTGTTGCTCGTAGTTGCGTAGTTTGCTAATTGCCGATTGGTGGTGTGATTGATTATCTAAGGACCTGCTAGAATGGGTCATCCTGGAATGGATGATTGATATATATATATTATAACTGCAATATTTTCTGTCTGCTGAGTGGATGTCCTATTTTCTAGAGAGGTCATGCCGAAATTTTGTAAATTTCGGTGACTTAGTTTTCAGCCGGCTTTAGAGTTTAGTGGTTGATTGCATTCAAATTCGTAGAGGTGTTAGGTTGTTATGTCTTCTTCGGTAATTCTCAGTTCAATTGATCTTGTCATGGAGAATTATCATGTGTTGGTAACCCTTTGGACGTGTGTGGGTCCGAGGGGTGTCGCTAGTGAAGCAGGGTTTTGGTAGCATCTGTGGCGCTTTAGCGTCGGGGTGTTACAGTTGGTATCAAAGCGGGCTTCAGGTCCGTGGTGTTTGAATGTAGTGAGTAATTCTAGAATGAATTAAAATTTTGCTGTGTGACGGTAGAAACATGGTTTAGGTTGAACTTTTAAAATGTGGCCCTAGGGCAATAACCTTAAAACTTGATGTAGAATGGTTAAATAATTGAAAACTTGACACACTCTGATGCACAGTAGGAAAGGGATGGGTTATCGTTGCGTTGTGCTACAATGCTTATTTGGTGATTAATGCTATGTTATATGTTAGGCTTGATAGCATATATTATTGCTAAGTTTATGAAGTTATTGGTTTGACTAGTGGGATCTTTTGGGATTCTTTTGTGCCGAAGGATTTGGTTTGTTCGTTTGGGCCGTGTTATGGCCTCGTTGGTCAGTGTGGCAGTTAGAGCTAGCACCAGAGGACTCATAACCTCGTGTGAGGAGAGCCATTGTTCCTTTGTCGTAAATTAGAGAGTTGATGGAATTCGTTTTGGGTTTTATCTTCTTTGGATTTCTCAGATTTAAGACCAAGAAAGAGTATCGCTTTGCACCTCTTTTGGTAGCTTTGTGGAGACAGTTATGGATTCCTTCTTGTGTTGGACATTGTCCCAGTTTAAAAAGGAGTCGTTGTTCTTTTATTGTAGATTGGAGAATAGCTGGAGTAAGTTTTATGGGTTTTGACTTATGTGGTCTTTTTGGGTTTAAGTCAAAGAAAAAGGGTTTGGTGTTGTGCCCCATTGGTTGATGGCGGGGAAAGACATGGATTTCTTCGTGTGGTCGTTCTCCAAGTTGAAGTTTTGGTGAAAAAAAAACTTAAGTCGTGAGAACTTAAGGTTTGGGGCTTTAAAGGAAAAAGTGTTATTCGACTGATTCACATTTCCTTTCCATGAATTTATTTGTGTAACTCCTTTCCTTTGACGAATTTTGGAGTTTGATGATTGGTTTGGAGTCCTATTGAATGACCAGGTTTGAGTCCTGTCATTTTCTAAGTCTTTTGAGAGGTGAGCTTCTTTGGAAGTTTGGTTGGCTTTTCTGGAAAGGAAAATGCGACAGTCAGAGTAAGTTGTAGGTTGATTGAAGATCTTCCCGTAGAAGATTAGTAGAATGTTTGTGTTGTTGGGTTAAGGTGGTCAACCCTAATTGGATAGATGGCAAGAAGTATTTTGTGGGTCATGGTGATCCACGGTTATAAGTGGAGATCTGGAAATGGTGTTTGCGTAAGGTTACAAATGATCGTGTCAAAGAAGTAATAACAAGTTTGGTTGAGAAACTTGCTAAATAAGTTGATGGGGTTCAATTGTCTAAATCATTGGAGACTTAGATAGTTGATCTTGTGTTCGTGATATGGTTGACAAATAGGAATTTTGGATGGCAAGTTAATCTCTTGAAGGCTGCTTTGAAAAGCGATGTTTTGAAATAGATTAAGTAGTGGTATTGATGGATAGGTTGAATATGGATACACTCTTAACTTGTTGCCCCTTTAATAAGTATCCTAAGGAAAAAAGAGTGCTTAATCATGAATCGGTATGATGATAATTTTGGGACTACTCCAATTCATTGAATCATGCCACTCTGTGGCCGTGGTTAATTATTGGCTCAAGATATGCTTACGGAATATACACTCAGTGTGTATGAATGGATTGTGTCTTTTTAGCACCTGGACTTTGTTGTCTTTGAACTTGTTGTCTAAAAGAAATGAATATATGTAACGGAAAATGTTGGAAGCTCTTGAGTGAGAGATAATGATATCAATAGCTTGGTTAGAATTGGACTTAAATAAAATAGGAATGCTCTTGGTGGTGTGTGTAGATGTTGAATTCTAGGATCAGTTTGCTATTCCCAAAACGTAAGTTCGGGAGTAGTGTGAGAGGTTTTGCTTGGGTACAAGCGAGATGATCTTCTTTGGGTTAGTGTGTTTTGTTGCTTTTTAATCGAGTGATTCTCCGATGTGAAGTTTTCCACCTTGGGGCTCAAGGTGAAAGGAATGGTTTATACTGTTAAGAGAATGGAGTTCTCTTCGACTTTGTGACTGTTTTTGAAGAAAGATTGTGTGAAGTTCCTCTTCTCAGTTGAGTTTTTCCTGATTGTGCATTTTATTGCTTTGAGTTCAAGTTGAGGAAAGTGGTTCGCTTTGTAAGAGAATCGAGATTCTCTTCGCTTTCTAGTGTGAGAAAAGAAAATGTTTAGTTGTGGTTCCTTGCTTGAGTATAATTTGAGAGTATGCTCATTGCTTTAATTCTTTGGGCAAGACCATCGCAGCAAGACAACCAAGTATGAATTGGTTTTAACGGAGGGTCTAATGTGGATTAGGTGTTAACCGTAATTGGATTCAGAGTGGTGAGTATTGAAGGGTGTGGCATATTTTGATCCAAATCCTTTGTGGGAGGATCAATTGATGTTGTTGTCTCTTGGTCATGTCTGATTATTTTGTTGGTGGACTATTTGGAATCGGTCGGCGAATGCCG
This sequence comes from Guadua angustifolia, assembly GCA_036346375.1. Lineage (NCBI taxonomy): Eukaryota > Viridiplantae > Streptophyta > Magnoliopsida > Poales > Poaceae > Guadua > Guadua angustifolia. Next base: position 56,108,021 of record CM070507.1, read on the forward strand.
TGGTCTAAATGTGTTGGCAACCTTGGTTTCCTAGGTTGGAATCAATGTTTCAGTTATGAATTGTTTCTTTGAGTGGTTGTCTCATTGTGCGAGAAAGGTACGAAAGAAGGTAGAGTATGATTTTGGTACTGTGATGGAAATGGGATTTGTGCCGTGATGAGCGATTCGTTTGGATAGTAAGGAATGAGATTGACTCTTTTGTTCCAAGGGCAAACTTGGAGATGAACTCAAGTGCTCAATCAACTCAAATCTCACTCAACCTAGCATCTCACTCCTCAAACTCTTCCCAACCCTTCTCACTAAGAGGATCACTTAGATCTAAGGGTAAAGAGGTGTTTTGGAGGCTCAAAAACAAGAGGATAGCACCTCAAATCAGTGGAGTAACAACCTCTTTGAAGTGAGGAGGAAGGGGGGTTTAAATAGAGGTCCCAAAAAACTAGCCGTTTTGCTCATTCTCGAGTCAGTTCGGACAGTCCGAACGGGTTAAATATGGCTAACAGAGAGACTCAGCTCGGATAGTCCGAAAATATATTCGGATAGTCTGAAATCTTCAGATAGTCCGAACTAACTTCGGATAGTCCGAACAGCATTGAGTAGCCGATGAAAACGAGCATAACTTTTGACTCCTGACTCTGATTTCATTGATTTTGGACTCTACGGAAAGCTAAGAATAAGGGCTACACAACTAATAAGGTCTCACTACCCAAATCTCAAAAGATAAATCCAGATTTCACAAAGAATCCAAGAGAGACCTGCAATTCTCACTTTCCGGCACCACCAACACCACTCTCTCTCTAAGTTTCACAAGAATGGATCACTTGAGCACTTGACACATCTAAAAGTCATTCGACGTCGTATCCCTCTAAATAGTACGGCAATCCTTAGACTCAAATTAAATCAAAGATAATACAAGTCTAGAAATAGTCACTTGCCGTCTTCTTTCTTAATGTCGGTGCATGAAGACCTTCACCATATAATTGATGACATCTTCGCCTTGTCCAACTTGACTCGATTCACCTCATGAGACTCTCGTCCTATCAACCTTGACTTTATCATCCTCTCCGATGATCTCCACGCCAAGTCGATGTCGGGACCCGGATATGCAAATCCGAAACCCTCTGTGTATACTGCACTAGTCCAGGATCACGCTAGTGCACACAGTGGAAACATAGATGACATATCATTCCATACATCAAAATAACTAAGAAGAAGCAAATTATTAATGAATAAAGCAAACGACCTTATGGTCAAGGTTCATACACCAATGCCTCTTGGCTTAAGAAACAAGTGAAACTGTTGCAGCGGAAACACAATAACTTAGGCCATTCGACATGCCACAGGCAATCGTCTGGGGAACGCCTTCCTAGCCCACGTAGTCTTCATAGTATTCCTCCTCTTGATATTCATTACCCGGTTCTTCCTCAGCAATTGAACAACAAGGGTGTAAAGCCGTGTGTACAAAACGTACTCAACAAGCCGTAGGGAAATGATGCAATATATTTATGCACGGCTTGACAAAGGATAGTCATATGGTTCATTTGCAGAAAGCAATAACTTGAATTTAAATACAATAAATAGATTGAAGGCAGATTGATAAAACAATAATAAATAACTGGTAAATCAATGGTAGACAACATGAACAGAATGGCGAGGCATCACCCTACATCATTCGAAACAAGTATCAACCACACAATTCAACAGTATATCTTGAGACAACAAAAACAACAGTGAACTCCCCGTTCACAATCCAACAATTCCACATTTCATGAAACACTCTATACCCCGTGTGAAATCCCCGGGTTTGTCCATGACTGCGGACACGGCTATTCGAATAGTTTTACACTCTGTAGAGATTGTACAGCTTTACCCACAAGACATGAACATCTCTTAGTGCAATCGATATTAACACACTTCCTTTGGTGTGTCGCAGAGATATCATGACAAAGCCTTTACAATGCATGTCTAAACTCGGTACTGCCCTCTAAGGTTTCGCCCCTCGGGGCCCCCTCTTGAGTCATGTGAGTCTACCCGTCTATCTCGGAACCCACACCAACACGTGGCAGTACTCAAGAATAAACAATGCAAATTAATCAGTTAGGTCCGTCCCATACCGGACTTGTGGTTGCACACGTTAGGCCCAGTTCAATGGCGCACAAGATTAAGTCCTTAAGTTATCTCAGGCAAGACAGCCACATCCCAATGTGCTAGACAGCACCCCCTTTACTACACGATCACTTGCCCAAGGGAAAACATTTTGTTCAACCAAGACCAATGGCATCCCCTGCCATGGTACAACAAGTCTTACAACAGTGGTCAACAATCACAATTCAATATCTCATTAAGTCAAGATTAACATTTATTCACAGGTGTCATGAATCTCATCGTACAACTAAGCATGGCTAAGCATAGCTACGATAACCCCATGTTGGTACTATGATTATGTCCAACTAATAATGTCCCATCCTAAGTTTGACATCGGATATAGGGCATTCCAATAATCAAGGTGACATAATGGCAAACAGGTGATTAGCTACTCCCATAAACAAGCATTGATACATAAATAGCATGCAGTTGTACTAAACAAAATAATTTTGTAAACATAGGTTCAACATGATAAAAGGTTATGACTTGTCTTGCTGATCAAGTGCTGAATCTTGGTCTTCGAAGTCTCTGTTCGTTCTTTCGGAATTCGCGTCTACCAGAAAATAAAGCAATGTAACCAAATAAATATAAAACAGAGAACCAAACAAGCTCAAAACTGAAAATAAATGGCTCTGGAATGTAGAGCTCGATTTTACAAAAATTTAGAAATTTGAATCGGCTCAATCGGAGTTCGGACGAAGGAGAACGGGCTCTCGGAAGATTTAATTCAGAGAAAAATCCATGGGGTGACATGTGGCAGGCTTTGATTGGCTGGGATTTTTGGGTTTTAAAATCGAAAAAAAAGAAAATAAATGCCGACTGACATGTGGGGACCACATGTCAGATGTCTCGATCCTGATGAGCCGAGACTACGAGAAACAGCGAGGTGGCCATGAGGACCCGGTGAGGTGGTGCTGCGTGGGCACCAACGAGGCGCTGATGTAGACGATGACGCAGAGGCTGATGCGGACTGGCCGTATGTTGCGCATCGGCGGCTCGGTGCAGATCGGACGGCCACGGGATGTGGCACGGGCGGGGAAACGTGGAGCCATCCGGAGCGTCGGTGGACGATCGGACGGGCACGGGGGAGCGGCTGAGATCGACGGCGAGGAGCAGTGGCGCACTCACCGGCAGTGGAGAAGACAACACTGGACGCGGCGAATGGGCGGCAGATCAAGTGGAAGAAATAGCGGATCCGGTAGAGGGTGACGCGACGAGTCCAGTTGTACAAGCGGTGACGGCGGAGGATGACCGGAGTAGAAGAAAACGGCGGTGGAAGGTGTTCGGGGTGGCGCAAACTTCGGCGAGCTCTCGGGAGAAGACGGCGGTGACTCGGGCGATGGGAGAAGTGGCGGTGGATGCAGCGCGAAGAGGGGAACCTCGGGATGAGGTCGGCGTCGGCTTAAATAGGCCTAGGGAGGCGGAACGACACGGACGCCGAAACGGCGACGCTGCTGGTGAATAGGAATGGGCGGCGGCGATGTTAGGGTTCGCGATGCGGCAGCGGCGCGACACGCGACGTGGCTCCAATCCGACCGGACGCGTGTACGGATCGAGCAGTTGCTTGGGCGATCGGTGGTCAAGGGCCGATGGGCCGAGCGGAGAATAGAAGATGGGCCGGGCTAAGGGAATAGGAGCGGTTGAGAAATGGAATTCGGCCTGAAAGCAAATTTGGAATTTAAAAACGTTTTCTGAATTGATTTAATTCCAGAAATTCAAGTAAATCCAAATAAATACCAAATAAATTCAGAAAAATCTCTAGAAATGCAAAAAAAATCCTTGAAGCACAAAGAACCCAACAAAAACTAGAAATCTTTGATTTGATGCATAGATTAATCAAATTAAATCCTTTTGCTTTCAGAAAATACAGATTAAGCTTGATTAATTCCAAGAAAATGCAAACGATTCACTTTTGATTTTTTAAACATTCCAAAACTCCAAATTTTGGGATGTTACAGTCGATCTTGACTTAGTCCTCAACTCTTGGTGACACCGCCGTCTTGTTGACCTCAGCTTAATGATCATCCTCCAGGATACCTTGGTCGTCATACACTCACGGGACCTAATTCTTTCCAAACCACTCATGAAAAGCATTAGTCCCAAAAGCTCAATAGATATGAAGAAATTGATATTTGTGAGTAGTTGATTGCCACAAGTGTTTCATATAAAGAAGTACAACATAAATGGAAACACTTGACATAAGAAATGTTCTCTACTAAGTGCATCATGATGAATATGTAATTGATCTATATGCACTAGAGAGATAATTGCCGATATGATGAGTTACCGCAGACATTAGCAGGAGTACACAACGTCTTTCATTGATCGCAACTCAAGAAGTGTCTCCGAGTTCCTGATGAGCAAACACCCCTGGAAGCAATTGAACTACAGGAAGACTTGACCTACAAAGAGTACCCGGTAAAGATTCTGGACACAATGGATCGAAAAATAAGGAACAAGACAACCCGCTTTTGCAGAGTACAGTGGAGCAATCACTCAGAAAGCGAAGCCACCTGGGAACACGAAGAAGACTTGAAAAAGGAATTTTCAAACCTATTCTCTAGTTAGCTTCGAATCTCGGGGTCGATATTTTGTTAAGGAGGGTAGGTTTGTAACAGCCCAAAAATTTCTTAATTTGAATTTTTGTGAATTTTTGGGATTTATTTGGATTTATTGGGATTTCTTTTGAATTAATCCTTCCCTTTAAAATTAATTATTAGAAAATTATTTACCAAAAATAAATAAAAATATTTTATTTAAGTTCTAAATGCCATGAAATATTTTCTAGAATTTTTCTAGAATTTTTGGGTATTTTAGGGCTTTAAACATTTCATTTGTTTCTTGAAATTATTTTAATTAAGAAAAACTGCGAAACTAATTGCTTTCTGATGTTGGGCGGGCCCAACACATCTTATACTTGACCCGTTGGGTTGGAACCCTAATAAATGCGCCGCGGCCGTTAGATCCGATCGCGATCAGGTGGGCCAAAGCCGCGTCGCTGTGTGCACATGTGCCGTTGGATCGCAGCCACATTGGACGCTCCAGATAACGCCACGTCGCTGCGGGAGGGGAACAGTCGGTCGCCGCCGCCGTCGCCATTACTGCGTTGGTTGGCTGCTGGGTTTGTGCGCTACGAGGCATCGCCGAGCACGTGAAATACCCCCGCGGAAAGAGCTCTCCGTTCCGCACCCATTGCACCCTCTTCTGTACGACGAGACACCTCATAGCCCTCGCAAATGCTCGCCGTAGCACCGTCTCTTGCCGCTTCAGTTTTTGCAATTTTTCGCCGCCGTCCAACACTCACCGCCGCACCCGAGTTCCACTTCGAGTCCGCCGTGTCAAACCGCCTAGTCTGGACTACTTCCTCTTACCGAAGACGCCCGAAATTGCCATCGGCCTCGGCTTCTTCTCCAAGACCGGTGATCGAGCGCCACGCACCACCGTCAAAACTTCGCAAGCACTGACGACCGTTGGATCTTTATCGTGTTGTTCTGGTAAGTACACGTAGCCTTCTATGATGCGCTTAATAATGCCCATTGGATCTAAATCGAAGGGCTCGAATTAGGCCAAGCAGTAGTAACCTACCGTAGATTGAGCCGGGCCGTTAGATCTTAGTTCAGCAATGTGGATCCGAGCCACGTGCCAAGGCGAGATTGGCCATGTGTGCTCTGGTCGCGCTGAGCTCGATGTATTAGCAGCCGTTGGATCAAAAATAACCGGCTCGGATGTATTCACGTGTCCTCCGCGGAACTGTCCACACCATCTTGCAATCGAAGCCGTTGATTCCGGCATTGGCAACTATGACGGCGAAGCATGGGCACTCGGAATCCAAAGCGGTGATTGAGTCTCGGCCGTCGATCGAATTAGGCGGTCTGAATCTTTGCCGCGTGGCGCCTGGGTGTCAAAGAGGTGGGTCGACGTGGGGAAGAATCCGGCCGATTGCCTTTGAATCCGGTGGGCGGAATTCTTCGTACATGGTCCAATTCTATTGTGCCTCGTGTCGGTCGGAGGAGAAAAACCGTGCCGTGCAGCTTTGTTAGTTGGGTCCCACACGGTATGTAAACAATAGAATTTGGCGTCATCATGGGGACCCACAGGTCAGTTGTACTATTTCGGTGGACCGAGTCCATCGTGAACCCGACCCGAACCGTGAACCTGGTCCATGGACCAGAGCCAAGTGGCCGGTTCTGGTGCTGCCACGTGTCGGCCGAAGAATTTAGCTGGAATTTCCAGTAGGAAAATAAATCAATTAATTCAGGTATTTCTTTTATTTGAATTTCCAAACTTATAATCGCTATAACTTTTGCGTCTTAGCTCCGAATTGGGTGATTCCAATTCCTAAAAATTTATAAAAATGTGAAATATTTATTGGTAAATTTTATTTTATTTTTAGAGTTGATCTTGCTGTCTGTTATCATATTTATTGTATGTTTGATTGATGCAATTAGACTCTGAATTGCCGGAAGCTGTCGAAGGAGAGTTCGGAGACCCATCTCAAGCTTTTTGATTCAAATTATGCATGCTATGTTAATTAATAATAACATTGAAATCTTTGTCACCCTAAGATATTAAATTGAGTTGGTTGCTTTTATGATGCCAACACGGGAGGCTAGACCGTGAGTAGATGTTTAGTTGCTGGTATGCACTGAATGACTTTCAAATTGCAAAAGAATATTGACTAAGCAAGATTGGAATGTATTTTGGAATAGCGTGATGATGTCATGTGATGGATTTGGAATGTAGTAACCTGTGTGGTTCTACATGTACAATGAAGTGAGCATCGGCATGTGTTGCATAATGGTAAACCGGGGTGGAAAATGATTTGGACTGGGGCAAGTGGCAAGATGGCTTCATGCTAGGTGGGCCTGTGTGGCAACGGGATGAAGTGAGTAATGTAAAGGCTACGTGCCGGGATCTATGAGAAGGATGTCTTGCCCTGGACAGTTAAGGAATTTACCTTGCAATCCTTTGAACTGAGTTACTCGTACAACCACATATCTGGTATGGGACAGACCTAGTCTAGTAGGGTTCTAATATCTGTCCTTTGACACCTCGGGGCGGTAGTTACACAAGGGTAGCTTGTGTGGGGAGGCGTACGTGCTACGGCTCGGTACCCATCCAACGATGTTAAACTTGTTCTAAACTTCGGCTCTTTGTGAGGGAAGTGTTAGGAAGGCCATACTAGGGAGGTTCATAGGTTTAGATGTTAGTTTCTGAAAGACTTTGTTACAATCAATCACCTGTGTGGTGAGCAACTGTATCTTGTGGGTAAAGTGTACAGCCTCTGCAGAGTGTGTATTCAATCTATTCAAATAGCTGTGTCCGCGGTAATGGACATCGCTCGGGAATTACAGTCAAAGGTTAGATTTTCGAAAATAAAATGTGGGATTATTGGCTGTGTGTCAAAGGCAGGAGAATTGAACTTAGGGCTGTGTACTAAGCATTTGGAAAAGAATTGAGAAATTAATTATTATAGTAATGGTTTTACTACTTTTAATCTAATTAAGATTATCTATTAAAAGAAATGCTGCTTCATGCAAAATTACCACTTAAGCCTATCCTTTGTAATAAGCCATGCATGTAGTAATAGAACTGCATTGTGCATGACTTGTTGAATATGTTGTATACTCACCCTTGCTTCAACAAAACCTCAGAAGAAGAAGCTACGCCAGCTTGGGAGGAAGAATTCAACGAGGGGTTCATTGACTTATTTTTGCTTCCGCTATTGAACTTGATGTGCTTTTGTTAATTGTAGCCCTGTGTGGTGAAACTTTGTAAGGAGACCATAAGGTCGTGCAACAGTTTATTTTTACTATTGTTGTTAAGTACTTTATTATTATTCCGCTGCGTATGTTTGTGGTACTTATACCCTGTTTAGCCTGTGTGCACTAGCGTGATCCTGGACTAGTGTATAATACACAGAGGGTCCGGATTTGTAGATTCGGGTCCCGACACAAACTTTTCAGGACACGGCTTCAACCGTGAAATAACAAAACATAGACCAACTCACGACATCAACCATGGTTTTATTTTAAGAATACTTTTCCACAGCATGAACCGTGGTTTTCTTTTTGAAATCTTTTCCTCGTGGCTCCAACCACGGACTTTTATCAAATCAAAACATTTACGGCTCCAACCGTGTTTCATTTTATAAAAATCTAATTTTGAAACCAAATAGGGGAAATCTGCCATGTGACAGCGCCCTTTGTCCACCCTTGACCGTGGGCACGACTATTCGAATAGTTTGTTTACTCTATAGAGTTTGTACGCTTTACCCGCGAGAGATATTTCACTCTTTTTGGTCATACACTTCCTTTGGTATATAACCCCAAGTGAAAAATCACAAGGCCATTTCTCTAGCTACATCTTCACTAAGTCACGCCCGCTGAGGTTTCACCGCCAAATGGCTACAACCATAATAGAATCCCCCTCTTGCGCTTGTAGGACTCCTGTGGCTCCAACCACGCCTACTCCACTGTCTGGCACGCCTTAATTAAGTTTTCACTAGCTAGTCGGCTAGGCCCGTCCCATACCGGAACACGCGGCCGCACTGTTGTACATTGTTTGATAATTACAAGGAATCAGTCCTTAGGATGACTAGGGTGGTACATACTCAAACCCGAGTCTCGTGCATTCTACACCCGCCTTGCAACCAGCCACCCTGATCAGGTTTTGCAAAATAGTTTTTACCCGATAGCACCCACTATCAAAGTATTTCTGGGACAACACCCACTGCCCGAAATAAACAACAAGTTTACGAAACAGGGTAAAACAAGATTCATAAACTAAACAAATCAAATGTTTTATTCATCTAAGCAATTCTAAGCATGAGCAAAACCTACTACAAGGATGTGGCAATATTTAACAACTTTAATAGTCCTATGGCAGCACGGAATGGATTAACAAACTTAAAGTTAATTAGGGATAATTATGTTAAGCAAATATCAGTTTTAAAGTTGACATAGCATGCGAGTTATTAAATAACTAGAAAATATTTCCACATAGGGATCAACATGTTTCAAGGGGACTGGCTTAAAACTTTGCTGGGAACTTGCCTTGATCAGTG